>NDGN011384364.1:0-31387 GCA_002564285.1 Tympanoctomys barrerae | reverse complement strand
CAGTATGCAATGTGTTAATTATTGGAACTGTCCTACCAATTTGATCTGAAACTGTCTCATTGCCATTTGTTTCTCAATAAAATTATGGAAAATAAATAAGTAAATACATACATAAATAAAAATAAAAATTTTTTAAAACCCAAAAGCTTCACCTATTATGCACAGGGAAGATTTTAGCATGCATCTATGGCTTTTTTATTCACCTTTCTTATTTCATCTGATTGCCTTTTTGCTCTATCTCCAGTTTCTGGCTTGGAGACTGGGAAAATTAAGTCCTTTAAGAAGAGACATCCTCCTAAGTGAGATAAAGCAGACTCGCATGTGTAAACATTGTGCTGTCTTCCTAGTGGAAGAAGCTGAAAGAGGAAATAAAATCCAAAAAATTCAACTGACATTGTGAAAGGAAAAGAAACTGCTCAAAAAAAAAAAGAGTAACTGGAATGGGGGAAAGGAGAAAAGGAAGAGATAGATAGATAGATAGATAGATAGATAGATAGATAGATGAACTAAGATAATTCATCTTAGTAATAGTAAGATGAATTAATAGTAATTTCTATTAGTTCATCAAAATGAACAGTTAGTGCTTATATTGTTTGATCAATCTTACATGCCTATATCTGGTGATTTGAGCCACTACATTGAAGATAACAATATACAATATAATAACCACTGTTAATTTCCTATCATCCTGTTTTGAAATTCTGTAACATTTATTACTATCGTTTTTAAAATTAAAAAAGGGAATAGACTGAGATCTATAATAATAATTTTAAAAACCTACTGAATCATGGCCCTCATCTGAAGTGCTTTAGATTTAAGAAATGAGTAAGAAGAAAATTTACTTTGAACTTCCTTTTGTCTTTCAGCTAATAGGGACAAACATGAATGACCAGAGCAAATGCAAGTCTTAAAGTAAAAAGATTTTTTAAAAAGTTGCAAGCAGAGCGACTGTCCACACTGAGAATCAACACCATTTCCCTCTGACCCTCTTCAATTTGTCTGCTCTGCATGTATTATTTTAGAATACACTGAAACCTGCTTGACTAGTGATAAGCTGACATACAATAGTGATTTCATTTGTCCTTTTAAACCTGAACTCTTGGTATTCTTGAAGGTCTGATCAAAACTGCCAGAAATCCTTAATCTTGCTATTACTTGTACATGTTATCTGACCTTTCCATAACTTTCAAGACATGTTATCCCTCTTCATATTCGCTTTTGGCCTTAAAATCTCTCCACACGTGGCCCTGGGGAAGGGCACACTTGTCCCTCTACCTAGCAACATATTTCTATCAAGAGTGATAGAATTTTTGTGCATGTCCTTACATCACATTCTAAAAATGCTTATGAATGTTTTCTTTCTCTTTTGATTAATGAATACACACAGGTCTAGAGGCCTTTCCAGCCAACACCACACGTAGGTTGGCATGTGAGCCGCATGCAGAGAACACACAGCACCGTTGAATCCCATCATCGGGGACACCCACCCGCAAGTGCTCCCTACATGCGAGTCTAGTTCGAAGTGTAACACAACAGGGGTACAGGACTGCACAGCATAGCTCTTGAGCACTGTACCTGTTGAGTGCCCAGGCCTAGCACACCAATCATGATGAACAATGTCAATGCTGTAATTCTACCTGGCTAGGTGAACAAGACTTTTGGGACACTGCTACAACACATGCTGTACTACCCCTGAACAGCACAGTTCAGGAGTTCATAGCAAGCCCTTCCTCTTTCCTAACTTACCACTGGGTTCCCGCTAACTTCCATAAGGAAGCTCCCTTTGATTTAGTGAGAGGAGTGTGTGCCTGTGGAACATAGGGCTCTATGGGAGGAGGCGTCATTGGCGTTTCCAGAAAAATGTCTGGTATTCTTGTGTGAGGCTTATACTTGGTATGGTTTTTAACCATATCATATGTTTGATATTTTAGTCTTTTTACAAGACATCTGTATTTGTGCAACTTTTAAGACATAAACCATTGCAGCAAAGTGCATTCTCAGTGTCATCCAGCTAGCATTCTTGACCAAGGCTGCCAAGCTATCTCAGCCCTGAACATCTGCTCTTCCTGAGGGCACCCTGTGCTCTGGGAGCCTGGGCGACCGACTACAGTCTAGTGAGCTCACTTGCTGATAGGAGGGTGGATGGACTTCCTAGGTGCCTGCCACATTCGGGCTATCAAATAGGACGCCAGAGACCAAGTCAACTATTTTACTCCTATTTCCTCTTTCCTATAAGAAGAATTTGAATTGTGAAAATTATGTTTTTCCATTATTTCTCATATCCAATTATCCTTGAAAAAAAATCAAGAAGAGCCATTTGAGAGGGGATCCAGTACTTAATCTCTCAATACCTTGCTTATAAATTTGAGTTAAATTAGCCTTTTCTGTCTAGTCATTTATTTAATTCCAAATGTACATATTATGAGAATCTATTAATTCTAGAAAATTGAAAAAAGGCCTTAATATTTTTGCAGTTTTTTCAGAACATTAAAAAAATTAAAAATTCAAATAAGTGAAAGCTTCTTTGGGCTTTTAAATTCACACTTTGCTTGCTTCTTTTGTAGTATCCTGGTATCTAACCTTATATGTGTATGAATAGTATCTGTAAGATTTTGTTCTTTTTTGGTGCACAACATATTTAATTATTTTCACTTAACAGGGCAATTGATAATATTTATAGTCTTTTAATTGTTACACAGTATAGTATTCTACTATTTACATTCTTGTAGTCATGGGATATTAGGTTGTTTCAAACATCCACTGTTAAAAATACTGCTGTCCAACGGGGATGGATGGAGCTCAGTGGTCCAGCACTTGACTAGTGTGCATGAGGCCTTAGATGTGATCCCCAGCACAGCAGAAGGAAAAAAAGAGAACACAAGCAACCACTCTTCCACCTGAAAACTATGGGTATGCCTGTCATTGAATTTCCTAGGTATTGCCAAATTAATACCCAAGGTGGCCATACCAATTTCTATTCCTACTGGTGCAGGAAGGTATCATTTTTGCATATTATAAAACTCAATGTCAGGTTTAAACATTTGTCTAAAGCCTAAAACTATTCAATGTTGCCTTTTTTTTATTTTTGGTGGTGGTACCAGGGATTGAACTCAGGACCTTGCACTTGCCAGGCAGGCACTCATGCTACTGAGCTATATCCCCGGCAACGTTGCTTATTCTCCCAGACATAAGATTCAGCCTGCTGGAACAATCTAATGGCATGTGTACCTTCCCTGTTCATCATTTTAGCCTAAGAACTTGGTGTATGTTTTACTGTCACGAGATAATTAAAAGCCGTATTTATGTAGATGTGTATCTGCATTGCAAAAACTAGTTTTAAGCTCTTCTTTTTTCTTTGGTTTTCTTTTTTCAAAAGTATATCCTTTACTAGTCCTCTCAGCAAATTTATGTGAGTAGTAAACACCTAGTCAGTGTACGCTGAATTTTTTTCTTTTACTGTTAATTAAATTTTACTTTAGCTGATGAGAATATGAGGATCCCTAAGCCCTTTGAAGAGCCTGTTCCATTGTTCTCTGGCATTTGCTGCTGCTGACAGTCATTGTCATCTTAAATTTCTTTGCAAATAATTTTTTGAGACTTCATAAATCATACTTGAAAATTTTACTGTTCTGTGACTATAGATGTGGATTTATTTTTACTTAATTTGTATATACTGTGAGATTCATGATCTCCCTTTAATTTCTTCAAATTCTGGACGCCTCTTTGCATACTACATTTTAATATGATATTTTATAGATTTATTTTAAGATACATTTCAGAATACTTCAATTCATGTCTCTTGACTTTTAGTTTTTGCTTTGTTGACTTTTTGACCTATGTTGTTATCTGGGTTAAATTCTCAATATAACCTTTCAATCCAAATATTTTTCTTCTAAACATTCTCAAAGTGCTCCAGTGTCCAAATCAAGAGTCTAAGAAATACCCTCCCTATATCTGTCCCTCCGTCCCTAAAGCTCACTCTGGCAAGTACATCCTCCCATATTTCTAATGATACCTACTCGGCTGGGACCCTCAAGGGCTCTAGTGGCTTCCTGAAACAGCATCTTCGTTTGTTCCTTTTCCTGTCTTTTCCACTACACCCATCTCTTTGCCCTCATTTCCTGTCTGTGGCACTCAGGAAACACAGATTCCTTAGCTCAGCACACAATGCCTATGGAAAACAAACCCGTGAATATCCCTTTTGTGCCTTGTTTGCATTCTCATAAATACTGTGATTTGAATCATATTATCCCATCTATCTGTTTATAAAAGTCTACTTCCACTGGAACCAGGACACTATGCTCTTTGATTATTTCCAAGAGTCCTCTTTAAAAAAGCGTGCCCTTCCTTCCTTGAGTCAACCTGGATAATGTGTATGTGCAGTCCTCTCCTCTGAGCAACAGCCTTTGCCTGAGGGGTAGCCCCTCCTTCCCAGTACTGAGCTGACTGCTTGTGCCCAGTGGTCTTACCTCTGTGAGGCTGTGCTAATCTGTGTCCACAACCTTTCTCACTATAGGTGTTCCTGGCTTAGTCTGTGGCTTACTGTTGATACTGCCTCTATACTGTACAAGTGTAAAATGAAGAATGTGTATTACTGAAATGAATAAATGAATGGAAAGAAGTACACAACAATATTCCTAGGAAGGTCATAAGGCAAAATAATGAAATTGAAGTTTTTTGGAAATTCTTATTTTTTAATTTGGTACTTGAAATCTTTTTTTTGTCTTTTCTTTTTCTGTTCTCTCTCTCTCTCTCTCTCTCTCTCTCTCTCTCTCTCTCCCCCCCCACCTCCTCTCCCCCTCCTCCGTTCTTTCTCTCCCTTCCTCTCTCCCTCTCTATGTCTCCCTCTCTCCCTCTGTCTCTCTGTCTCTGGCCTTCTCCCTCTCCATCTCTTTCTTTCTTTCATATTGGGGATAGAACTCAGAACCTTGTACTTGCCAGGCAGGAGCTTAAGCCACTGTGCAATCTCCTAGCCCTGGTACTTGAAATTTCATCCAGTTCAACAAAAGCAACAGACCAACAGGTACAGGTAGTGCTGCGACAATCATCACATTTGTTTGAATGGCAAACATGTAGACTCTTCTCATTTAAGCAGTCCCACATGTGGAACAAAATTCAAGTTTAGAAAGCCACTAATTTCATTCTTTCATCTTATTGTGCTAATAAAGGTACCATAATGTTTTAAGGTACAATAAAGTCTTTAAAAGGTATTATTTTATATGAATATATACACATGTCCACAAATATAATTTTTATGTGTACATGTGTAACTATTACGGTGCTATACCTAAAACATAAAATGCCACTCTAATTTTACTATATTCTAACATGCCCAGGCATCAGCTGGACAATGCATTATGTAAATCCTCTCTAAATAAAAAGGTTAAACAGTGCTGCCCATGTAACTTATAACTGAATTACTGACTGAACAGTAATAGTGAAGTTGATGCTCCTCCTATCTTTTACAGAATAAAGCATGGGATAAATAAACAGTGAGAAGAACTTAAGTCTACATCTGGGAATAGCATAATTTTACCACTAAGGATAATTACTTCCCAAACATTTACCATGATTATAAATAAAAGCATAACTCTGAAAAATAGTTAAGAACCATTCAGTGGCTTACATTTGTAAATGGAAAAAGTTGCAGTATTCCATTTACAATTGACCATGCAAAATTATACAGTTACCTTTCAGGTAAGAAATGGGATAGGAGGGAGGAAAAGAAGAAAAAAAGGATGTTAAAAAAGAAAAAAACTAGAATTTTATCAAATGGGAAGGAGATTAAGCAAGAGTTGGAGGGAGCAGGGAGAGAGGGGGTGAAGGGGACACAAGACAATTAAGATGTGTTTTGTGCAAGTATAAACTCCCCATGATAAATGTAATCATTATGTACGGCAAACTTATACTAATAAAAACACAATTAAAATTACTATCACGTAAAGAGGTTTACTTTTAAGCATTGGGGCTTACGGTGATTAACATTAAAAATGATCACAATTGGCTAACAAAGAAGAGAAAACAACTTAGGCCTTTTAACAGTTGAACTAGTTGCAAGGTAGGTAATGAGGTCATAAAACACATAATTGGAGGTGATACTACCTTGGTTGCCGCAGATTACACCAATGGGCACAATAATGCCACTGAAGAGCAGCGCAACACCAGCTACCACTCATTTATTAGACGATGAATGGCTATGTTCTGTTAAAATCATGACTTCAGGACTATAGTAGAAAGCGCCATCACAGATTATGAGGCCAGAACATTTGGGCAGCACACAAGGTATTTTACTTTTTGACAAGCTTAATAGCAGAAGCATAGGCAAAGCACAAAAGATACTGAAATAAAAACTGAACGTTTCCAGCTCTACTAGGAAGCTATCCCTCCTTAGCCAAACACAGACTTTTTTTTGAAATTTATTTTCCAATTTCCAAGAAAGCATTTCTGAACATCTGCTACATAAGCTAGGGTAATTCTAAGACTGTAATGTTATAATGATTATTAGCTATTGGCTAGTGCTCAGAATTTTATTGAACTCATTAATCTAAGAAAAATAAATATAATTACAACAGTAATAATAAATGTTGGCTGTGTCTTTATTTTGTGCTTTGCCCTTGTGGGTTTTTTTTAGAAAATGACACTATCAGAAGAAGGCAAGACAGAATGGGCATGTCTGTGATCTGTGTGTCTTTCTAACCAATTTCCTGCTCAAAAGAGCTGCAGGCAGGGGCAAGATATGTCTAAAAATGACACATATGTCGGTCTCTGAAACTCAGTGAACCACACTTGACAAAATTTCCCTACACCTAGAAATGTTAACCTACAGCTCCAGGCTATTGTTTTTTATGCTAAAAGATGTTGGAGAAATGGAAATATGTAATACTTTACTGTACTGTCAATACCTAACCACATGGAATTGTTCTACACAATTCATAAACATATATATGTACTTATTTTTATAAAGATAAAACACATACAATAAATTTTCAACCTTAACCAAAAATGGTCTAAAAACATAATTCTACACTACTTTGAGGCAATATAGGGTTAGGATATTCAGTATTAATAAATTCTCCAAACAACATTTCAACATCAATTCTAACTGTTGAAAAGTGGCTTTGAAGTGTTTTAAAATTTTTATTTAATTTAAAGCTCTAGCACTTATTCACTCTGCACTGAAGAAGCAGAAAAATGTATATAAACTCTCACTTTTCTTACATGTAAAAGATAGTCAAGAATGACCCCAAGTTGGTTATTTTAGGCTCAACAATAATGAATGTAAAGCACAAAGAATATGTGGGCATTCAGTAAAGTTACTTATTATTTAGATAGCTTTAATACTTCTCTATATAAGATTTATTACATATTTTCAGCCTTATTCAAATAGAGTGAAATAATTTCTTTCTTTCACTACTAATAGTCATTACTTCAAAAGCAATTATTATGCTGTAATAAAGTATTATCTCCAAGGACTAAAAAGCTGTGTAAGTCTATTTTCTTCCATCCGGAAAGAATTTTCTGTGATTATGCAAGTTTTTATTTTAATAATCATTTTGATATCTTTGTTGGCAGCCATTTTTTGCTTGTGTCTCTTAAGAAAACAGAATATTCCCAATGCGGGCAAGGGGTAAGCCTGGAGAATCCCACTATCAAATGCCTGCAGATCGGTAATGCAAATTTCACAGGGCTACTTACTTTTTTTCTTCTTAGCAAGGAAAACTAAAGAAAGTGAAGTGGTACCAAATTCTTATGGCAAATGAGGAAAAACAAAAATCTACTGAAAAAAACATTTTAAGAGACCCATGATGAAACAATACTCAGAAATATTCCTTTCACTTATTTTTCTTTTGGCTAGTCTATTTGTAGTTTTTAATCTATGCACGCTTGGAACATCATAATCACAAAGAACGTGAGAAATAAATCTAAGCAAGGGGTTAAAAGAGTCAGAGAAAGGTGCGTAGGTCCTTTCCTGTAACTAACGGACATGCAGCGTATGCTTTGTATCACATACGGGCTGTATTGCGAGACGACACTACAGCCACCATCTCAACGCAACTGTACTAGTCTTCATTCCTTACGCACCCTCCAGTTTGCGCTCTCCTTGCTCACTCGCTTTCCGGTCTGAACGATTCCTACCCACTGTGAGCATTCAAGCCTGCTTCTTCACCTTTCCCCTCAAATGTCACCCACTTTGCCTTCATTATAATGTACAACTTCCTCCAGACTCTAATTCATGTGCTTGGAGGATTTATGAGCCGGCGCTCTGGAAGGTTTTCTCTGTTTAAAAGGTCCCTGTGTTTAGAAGGACTAATTTAAAACATTGCCTCTGCTAGAGGCCACACTGGAGATGCTCAGGGAGCCTTGAGTTTAACCAAGAAGAGACAAAAACCCAATCAAGAAATGGACAATTTCTTCTAAACACAGGAAGATTTGAAATGATTTACGAAAAGCTATTTTAGATTTGGGCTTAGGTTTACTTAAACACGCCTTGAAGATGACAGACCTGCGGAAAGAAATCACACCTTTCTTTATGGATGTAACACACGGGCCCACGATGGTGAGCACACCATTTATTCTTTCTCACAAGGAGACTGAACCACATAGTACAAATGGCAGGAGCGTTTGCCTTCTACCTAGGTTTGTTAAATGGAATTTATGCTCTTAACATGCACTGCAAACATCAAGAACTGATTGTGCCATTATCAGCTTTTAAATCAAAACAGCTTGCTCTCTGGTAAGGACAGGAGAGCCGCTCGATTTATTTCATAAAACTTTATGTACAAAGAGAGAGTGTCTATGAACTTAATGGAGGGAAGATAGACTCTGGAGGGGTAATTTTTATTACAATTTATAGTGGGATTAGCCATACTCCGCCGTTCTCGGGTTCTGATTGAACTGCAAGGCTGCCACAGTTAACTGCAGTAGGGAAGGAGTCCTTTTTGCTTCCCTATGATTAGGCCACCAGACCAGAGTGACAATTATCTGAGAGATCTAGCCAACTCTATGAATTGCCCAGATCTAACCAGAGTCATAATTCATCCTATGTTTGCAGGTAAAATATTTCACATGGAAGTACAAGAGTAAATAAGAATTGGCTCTAATTTTCAGAAAGCACTATCTTTCTAGTAACACTTTTGGAAATGACAGCATATTTCTCACTTGCTAGGGCTCAACTGCAGAAACTAGGAAAACCTAAATCATATCAAACATTTATAAAATACCACCAAATATCATTTTAAAATATCAAGTACTATGAAATGAAGCAAACCTGGGGCAGTATATACTCGAGAATGCCAGGGAGTACAAGGGGCTCACTGATATAAAGCAGTAACAGCTGTGGGGATGGGGCTCACTCATTCTAGAAACAAAGAGTGTTTCCTACAAGGCAGATACTGGTGAAGGTAGTAAGAATAGCCGTGTGTGTGTGTGTGTGTGTGTGTGTGTGTGTGTGTGTTATCTATAATTTGGTAAGGCAAAGCCATGACATGTGGCTAGAACATGACACACAGCTGGTGGAATAGCAAAAGACAGGCTAGAAGGATGGCAGGAAGCTCACTGCCTTTTGTGTTGTGGCACTTTCTATTTCACAATACAAGGGAAAGATTCTTTCTCATTTACAGTTTAGGATCACAGATCAGCATCAGCCAAAACAGTACCAAGTATGTCGTACAAAATACCACACAATTGCTGGACTCCACTAATTCATTCATCTTTCTCATCCCTTTTTTCATTCAGTAAATATTTACTAAGCATTTTCTCATATCATACACAAGATTAGTAAAATAGCAGCTAATGAAGTTTTAACAGTACTTTCACGAAGGTTAAATTTCTTTCTTTTTTTTTTTTTTTAATGTGTTTGGTACGGTATCTCACTGTGCAGCTTAGATTCATGGTGATCCTCCTGTTTTCAGCCTCCTCACCGCTAGGATTACAGGCATGTGCCACCATGACCAGTCGCAGTGGCAGGCTCAGTGTGCAGGGGGGGAGGGGTTGGGATGGCATGTAGTGCCAGGGATCGAACCCCAGTCGCTGTGCTTGCCTAAGCAGGCGCTTAGTCTGCTGAGTTACCTCACCGGCCCATGAAGGTTAAATTTCAGTAAATAATCTTGGTAGATCCCTCTGACCTACTGTGCCACATCAACGTGTTATGGGTTATGTCTAGATGTTCCCCCAGAGCCTCACAGAGTCATAGGCAGAGCCTTTCCTTAGGCTGGATCTCGTGTGCAAAGGATTAAAGGTGTGTGATAGGATTAAAGGTATGTAATGACTGAGTCAGTGCACTGATTGATTTGGCACCTGCCTGGAGCCCTGGAGCCTGGATGTAATATAGAAGGGGGAGAAAGGCTGCTATTGTCATATGTAGCTTGGTCACTTCTGCCCACCACGAACAGCCTCTCCTCTGCCACGCCCCTCTGCCATACCATCCTGCCTTGGAGACAGTCAATTATGGACTGAAACCTCTACGAACTGTGTGCCAAATAACCCTTTTTTCTTTAAATTCTGGGTGTTGGGTGTTAGTCTCAGCAATGAGACATAGTGAGAATTTATAGCAATATGAAACATACGAACAACTATAGTTCTCGCTAATAAAGAACTAATGCTTACTATAGATCCCTCAAGTCCTGCCAGGCTTTCTATCCTCAGGAAAGCACAATACCCATGTCACTGGACTACTTTTCTCTTCCTATCCTATTTCTACTGAAGTAAGCTCCTAGCGATTGAGGAAGCAATTCCTCTCTTCTGAATTCTCCAAATGTTATCCCAATTCTCCCAGCTTCACCAAATTCTTTTACATTCTGTCCTTCTTGAATTCTTGCTATCCTGAGATATGAATCTCCATTTGAATTTTATTTTTTCTCTGTAACATTCCAGGACTCTGGTTTTCCTGCTCAGTGAGTTCAGCCATCAGTGAAACTTGCTAATAGCATACAAGTTGGCACACATATGTTCCATTTAGCCAACAAATATAATCCATAGTTTAAAAGAAGACTGCTCGCAGATACACAGAAAGCATCGTTTCATTTTATTTTATTGTTTTTAGAGCCAATACTGAAATGTACAGGGCAGGAAGTGGGAAGATGGCATAGAAACTGCTTTTTCTTTCATATACAGTGTTAGAATTTGAAAAGTAAAGTAGATAAAATAAGTTTCAAATTAAGATTATAGCATTTGTTAGGACCATATTGACTAGCTGGGGAAATCTAGGCACAATCCTAGAAAAAAACAACAAAATCTGTATTGTGTACCGTGTTTAGGGTTAAACATTATAGTTGCTCTAAAAGTCTACCACTAGATGGCAGTAACAATGTTGGCAGTTTCATTAAAAACGCCCCAGTTCCATAGTGTATGATTTCTGGGATGGGTCACTTGATTAGATATAAAAAAGCAAGAACAATCAAGATGCAATAAAAGACAGCATGTGAAGGATGAAGGCAGAACTATAGGGGGGAAGTGGGGTGTGAGAGCAGGGAAAGGAAGAGTGCGGCAAGGTGGCTAACCTGGGGGAGGGGGCGCAGAGAGGGTCAGGGATCCAGGAAGACGCCAGCCAACTTGCAGGGATGAGGAGAAGGTGACCCAGCCGGTTCCATGAAGTACCACTCATGAGGCTGCTGTTCTAAAGTGCTTTTAAAGCTCCATTTGATTTCGGTATCTTTAAAACTGTTGGCGGTGAGCTACTAACCTATGCTCAAGACTCACCAACAGGAAATGAGCCACAGCATAAAGAACAGCATTTCAGTGTGGGACAGACAAAGCTGGTGTTTAATAATTTTTCTTCAACTACTATGCAGTAGTTTGAAGTTAAAGTTAAAGACATTGCTGGCCCTAATTGGTTCATGCAACTTTTGTTGAATGAATGAATGAATGAATGAATGAATGATTAGAAGAAAAAAAGATGCTGATGAAAAACACCAACAACCGACCGATGATCAAGGTAGGGTTTCACTCTAAGCTAAGGCAGACAGAAAAAGAACTGAGGATGTGACTGTGAGTTTGTAAATTGGTAGTTTCTCTTTTACTTACTAGACAGACAAATATCAATTAACTATTGTCTAAAGAATACAAAGTAGAATACCAATTAACCAATTTTGTATTAATGGAAACCACAGTGAAAGAGCTGAGAAAACAAATGATATAGTATGGAGCCGAAAAGATTTATTAAGGGAACGAGAAAAAAACAGAGAACACAAAAATACTGCCACTGAGTTATAAATTATTTAAAGGCCAATTTAAAACAGTGCTGGCAGTGACTCGATAACTCAGTTTCCCTCTTGAATCTTACATGATTGTCTTTCATTTGTTCCTACCTTGTATTAAAGTCATATCAAAATAATTCTATGAAAAATGGCAATCTAATATGTGAAATAAGAATTCCCATGCTGCATAACTTGGGCTAGTGAAGTTATGTTTAAGAACATTATTCCAAAAGAACAAATATTTTTTAAAACTATTCACAAAGGAAATGAGCTGCCACACATCAATGTCCAGTACGTCCAGTACGTAAGTATCTGATGTACGAAACAGCAAGGGGAGCTTTTCAGCTACAGTGAAAACTGATTATGGAAGCTATATTGAATACTATATGAATAAAACATAATACTCAGGCAGGAATCTATTTAAAAATGTATTTGTTATCTCAGTTATAGGACAAACTTGTAACAAAAATTATTTTTTAAGATTATGTAGATTTTTAAAAATTTTATGTACTTGGTATAGGGTCTCACTATGCAACCCGAACTCATAGTGATCCTCCTGCTTTCAGCCTCCCCACCTCTGGGATTAAAGGCATGTGCCACCACACCTGGACTCAGTGGCCAGCTCAGTCTGGGTGGCCGGCTCTGCATACCTAGGACAGGGCTGGTGCAGCACGTGGTACTGGGGATCAAACCCTGGTCCCTGTGCTTGCCTAAGCAGGCACTTTAGTCCACTCAGCTATCTCACTGGCCCTATTTAGTAGTTCTGAATAGTGCTTTAAAACAGATCACAAACTCTATACTGTTAGCCTCTGCCTTTAGCTATTTTACCTAATAGATTTATCTCTATCTCCACTTCCTTAATAACATCTATCACAGGAAGAAGACTGTCCCAGATATCCAACTACTTTTTGCCTTCCTCATCCCTTTTTGGTTGTATTTATTATCTAACTCATGCAGGAGAAGGGTGGACCAAAGGCACGCCCTGGCATTTCACAGTCTCTGAGGAGCTTGCCTGCAAGATTCTCTTGTCTGCTACTTCTCTTACAGAAATTTTGTCTCCTCTCTGAGCCAGTCATTTCATTTAACCTTAGAACTCACCCAGTCTATGCCAGAGGAAGCAGAGCAATCAACAGATTGTAGATATTTGGGATAAACAAGAGCATAAGAAGCCATGTTTGTTTGTTTTTATGGCATCTACTCAACCTCATGTGCATGCCCAGAAGTGAGAAAATACAAGTAAGTTTCTATTCCATGCTGAAAATCAGGTACAAACAAACAACAAACCACCAACATATCTGTACAAAAATAAAGAATTCTCAATTCCTAGTTAAAATTAACTTTTTCATACTATGGACTGCCTGCGTCTTTCTATTAATAAGCTTCTGCCCTTGTTTCACAGTGAAAACAGTAAGACACAGCCCCTTATCAAAGCCTACATTTAAGAGTAACAAACTAAGCACAGCCACATTATAGGCCCACTTCCTAATTACCAATGTTAAAGAACATAGGTAAACTGCATGGTTCACTGGTAAAAAGCACATTCACAATTAAAACATTAGCCTGAACCTAGCAATTAGCACACGTAAAAGTAAGCAGAAGACTAAGATTACCAGGGGAAAAAGGGTGGCTCAGGAACCCAACAAGCAAGGAAAACTACACATAAGCACACGTCTGCCCAGGACTGTTCTGCTCATACGGACAGATGCCACCAGCACGCCACCAAACAGGGAGCTCAAGGAGGCTAGTCATCTGTAAGGTGGACGGGAGAGGGCCTGTGACAAGAACTGTGATCAGAACTAACACAATGCCACCAAACTAGCAGGAAATCTGACAGCAGAAGAAAATTAACACAATCCTGAAATCTGTAATGAGGTCTATCACGGGAGCAAACTTGCAGTGCCTTTAACGTGTCAGGACCAGGGTCAGACCAGCCAGCAAGGTGTGCAGCAATCACTGTGATGACCGTGTTTCCTTTTGCAAAGACAAACGGCGTACGTCTAAAAGTACACTGTGCCTTCATCCTATAGGCTGCTTGAGGAAAGCGACAGTCTGCAGGAAGTTGCATAGGACGTTTTGGGAAGCCTGGAGGGATGCAGATGCCCACAGCCACACTCCTTTGGAACTCCAGAATGGCTGCTATGAAAATAAAGTGTGCACTCAGGAGGTTCTTCACTGCATGTCTCTATCTAAATATAATAAGAAACAACGCTCTTCTGAAGGAGGAATGAGGAACTGCACCCCTAAATTGGGTGCAGTTCTTACCATGTTCTTAGGTATTTTAGGGAAAAGTAATTTATATTTATTGACCTACGCATACCATTGTTTTAAGTAAGGAACAAAATACTAAGGACTTATAGAAAGGGATTTATCAAATATCATGCTCTTCCAGTACAAAGTTTTAATACAATAAACATGTTTTGTATAATTCTGGTGAAGTCAGCTCTCCCTATTACAGCTGCATAAAGAAAATACTGGCTGCATAAGAAACTGCAGCTGAGCTTTTTCCCTCTAGGTAAACCTATTTCACTACTGAACAGTCAGTAGTTAAGGAGAAGATGATAATGACAGAAAAGAGGTATGACACGCCATCTACATGAGCTAGTAAAGAAGAGAAGTAAAGTGGTTAGGGAAGGAATCTGGGTGGCAGTGAAACCCCCACCTGGCCGCACCAGGACTTTCAGGTCTAAAGCCACTCACCTGTCACATCTTTGTCTTAACCTAAGTACCAAGACGACCTGTGTCTTCAACTAGACCAGCTCAGTGATGGGATGGAGGTGACAATTCCCTTTTTTTTTCTCTTTGACCAGATTTTCCGAAACTAGTCGTGGTCTTATTCCTTAGGTTTTCTGAATTTATAAAATGTAACCATGTAACCCACTAAGTGAAAATATTTTTACAATCCCTTTCATGGACTGGGAGATAGCTCCATGGCCTAAGTGTCTGCCTGGCAAGTGCAAGGTCCTGAGTTTGATTCCTACTACCAAAACAAAACAAAACCCCAAGTAAACAAAACAAAATCCTTTCCAAAGTTTACCACAAATTAACTACAACTGTTTTGCCCTTTAAATTGGCCTGCATACCCTACTAAATGTTGAATCAGGTGTACCTGACCTTCATTTATGCTAATTCTGGCGCCATTTCCCCAGTTATCAGCTGAACTCAGTTTTACTTATTGTTCCTCACGTCCCCCTGTTTATCCTGCCCCGGTGTCTCCTGTCTCTGCACCTGTACACTGTCAGGGGAGCCAATTTTACTTTGTATGCTTTACATTTGCCAGTCTAGATCACTATCTTTTGCTTTAACATTTTCTTTTTTTCATTGTGTAGCTTTTTCCATTTTGACTTCAGAAATAAAAGTACTGTAAGGTATGTTACTCTACAGCATACTATGAACAATAATGTGATTAATTAAGGACTCACAGACTCAGCTTCTACAATTCTTCCTTCTATAGCAGGGCCGCAGAACCCAGGGAGTGTGGGCCAAGCAGGCTGAGTCACTGAGAGCTCTAAGGGCTTCCCCTTTACTGCTTTATGGAATTAATCAGCTATTTTCAGCTCTCTACTGGATAACTGTTGACAGCACACAACAGGCCATGTGTTATCTGCTACCTCTGAAACCCTCTGAACCCCTCCCCAGGGTGCACGATGCCAGCCAGCTATCCTTGCACGTCTACAACTCATTACACCGAAGCCACTCCAAAAGAGCTGTGTAGACTTTCAACCTCGTTTCTATCCCGTCCACCTGAACAAGAGCTCACTTCAGTCTTCTGTCCTCTCAGTGTCATCGATGAACTCTCTTTGGCCCTGTCCACCATTCTCAGTCCTCATGGGATTCAGGGCCAGAGCAGCATTTGGCGCTGCCAACAAATGCCTCCTGTAAACACTATTCACTCGCTGGCTCTGGAAGCTTCTCTTCTTCCTTCGCAGCGTATGGGTCCAACTTGCCTGGATCCCTCTTCTCTTTCTAATCTCCAAAAGTGGAGTTGCCCTGTCTTCCATCCTTCCTTCCTGTTTGGGCTCTCACTCATAATGATCCAGGGCAGACTGAAATTCCTCCTTTACCCCACAGTGTCTCAAATGTACTTTTTCAAATCCTCTTCTCTGAGCCCTAAACTCTCTTGTTCAACTGACACTGCAACCTTTTCAACCAAAAACAGCCATGTGAAACTGAACACAAGCAAAGAGGAATTCCCTTCCCACCTCACTCCTCCTGTCTTGGTAGAAGGCTACCATCTGCTCAATGGCTCAGCCAGAACCCTACAAGTCATCCCTGCGTCTGCTGCTTGTCTCATATCCCACTGCAACCCACACTGCCATAGTTCCTTACTAGGCCTTTCTATTTTTATTCCTGACCCATATTCTTCAGAGTGTACTGTGATTTTTGTAAAAGATAAAACCACCTGTCACATCCTCCTCAAAGCTCCACTTCTACCTGCTTCCCATCCTATTACAAACCCGAACCAAATCATTTACACCTTGACTTCCAGCTCTGCTTGTCGGAGCCCTGGGCCTTCTTCTCCACCACTCTCTGAAGAGCTCCCTCCCCTCCGGTCTCCTGGGCCTCCTTGATGTTTCCCCTCATGTAGGCCCTGCTCATGTGAGCCTCGGCTCTTTGAATCCACACTTCTCCTTTTCTGGGTCAGTCCTTTCCAAGTATCAGCACAGTCAGTGTCTCAGAAAAGTCTTCCTTGATTAGAGCTGAAGTCACACCTGTCTTCAATTAAGTTTTCAGCCAGGTTTCAAATAAATCATGCCTTAGTTTCCTTCATAGCACTTACACAATGGGACAAATATTTGTTCCCACTGTAATGTATGGTCCAGGACCATGAGTACATGCTTCCTTTGCAACTACAGTTGTCAGAACTGTGATTGGTGTATAATAAATATACATTATAAACGCAAAGTGAGGAAAATTCTAAATATGTCAAATTTTTCCAAGGAGACAATGAAATGAACAACTTTTTTGTGATTTGTTACCACATTCTGGTTTTCTGCTACCAAGCATCTGTAAAAACACAACAACAACAACAAATTTCTCCTGGGAAAAGTGCCACAGACTGCCTCAGACTGGACTGCAATTCTGGGGCTGATTATTTATGCAGTCAATCATCCTTTCAGGGTCTTGCTTACGGATGTTATGTCCAGCTTTCATGGTAAGGAAACGTCTACATGTGGAGCTCTGCACCCTTCAGCATTACTTTGGAGTTAAGTGCTACCTGTCCTTTTGGTATTCAATAAAAAATAACTTCTTCAAAAGATCTCTTCTCAATCCTGGCTTTCATAGCTCTATTTTAAATTACTTTCTTTTAACATTCTTTCATGCTCATTCCAGAACACTGCTGCGCCTTTGTTTATGTATTATATTCATGTCCCCACTGAGATATGACGTGCTCTGGCTTAACTGATGATTTGTCCTTCCTCTATGCCAACGTTATTTCCATACTTGGATTGGCTGAGGCGTAAACCTCATCAAAGCATAATCTTCCATTGATTCCTTGTAGACTATTACTCTACCACAGCCCCAAGCCCTCACCTGTCCTCCCTGCACTTTTCATACTGTTTCTTCCTTCCACATATAGTATCCTCTGTGAAAACATTTTTATTTTATTTTCACATATGGGTCTGATTTATTGCATTTACCAATACAGTGAAAACACTTTTATCAAAAACAACCTTGTTTTTAAAAAATTATAATTAAACTGCCAGGAATGGTGGCGCACTGCTGTAATCCCAGAACTCAGGAGGCTGAGGCAAAAGGATTGGTGTGAATTCAAGACCAGCCTAGGCTACACAAGGGAGTTCAAAAGCCAGCCTGTGCTACATAGCAAGACCCTGTCTCATAAATAAATAAACAAACAAACAAATAAATAAATTTCCACTGGGAATATAATCCCTGGTAGTCCATTTTAATTCATTTTTTGCCACAATGAACAGTTAGTTTGTATGACTTAATATTTATGTCTCCAATTAGAATTTAAGGCTGCAAGATCAAAACACAGTGTTTTGTTTACCACTGTATCACTGGCATCAACGATACCTGATACTGAGTGATGCTTAATAAATATTTGAATGAGTAAATGACTCAAATTACACACTGTGTTAGCTTAGATATGTCTGTATATATCTATAGGCTTTTGTGTAATATATACGGTAGCATTTTCCTATTAAAGAACAGATACATTATACAAAATTTACAGCCATTAGCCAGTACAGTCATCTAATTCATCTGAATTAAATTTAGTATTTTTGTTACCAACACTTTTGAAAATCCAGCTCTTCTATGGTCTTGGCTTTTGCTCATTTGTGCACAACATACGGGTCTCAAGTGAAAGGGGAGACAGGGGCTCCCTTCATCGGTGCCCTTTCATTGCTGGTGCAGCGGCCAGCTGCAGATATGCAAAATAAGAGCTGAGGAACCTCTGAAATGTCTATTTTTCATTCATTCTATGAAGCAGGCAAACCTCCTCCACAGGACACTTTTAGTATCATCTAATTAATCAGTTAAACAATAAAAAACTTGTAAAATGCTATAGCAGTATTTGTAGAATATAGTGATTATAAAAAATTAATGTAAACTAATAAAAGAAAAATGTGATTTTCTAGACAACTCCTCCTAATAATCTTTCATCTCCTATAATGTCTCTTATAACTTCAAGACAAATATCCATACCAACATTTTGGGATTTTTAGGGTTTTTTTTTTTTTTTTTTTTTTTTTTGGGGTAATTCAGCAAAAAAATTTTCTCCCAACTTTCTGCTTTTCTAAGAAAGAAACTTTAAACATGACTGTTTCAGTACTTTTGGAGAAAAATAATAATAAATGACTACAAACATTTATTGGTACTTGACCACCGTTAGGCCTTTATAGTATACTCTTAATTTTCCCAACAATTTAGAATACATCATGTTATTATCCCCATTTTATCACTGATGAAAATGAAGATTAGAGAGATTAAATGTCTCATATCCACAGCTGTGAGAGAAGCAGGATTCTAACTCACACATCTCTGATCTCAAATCTACTGTTCCTAACAACTAGAACATAGTCCCACAGGCTTATGATTAAATACATTTCTATTCATGATATGAAATAAAACTACAGAATAAAAAATACTGTGTGAAATGAAACTAACAAATGTGCTTATATAAGGGACAAACTACATCCTCAGTCTTAAAGGTCTGCAATGATATATTTTCTAGAAAATTAGATTTTAGCCATATTCTTTATATATTATACCTATTAAGCAAAAAAAAAAAACCCTTTCACATAAAAGGATAATGGCAAATAAAAGATATCTCTTATGCTTCCTTATTAGTGACTCAAAACTGTATGAAAGGTCATGAGCAACATTAAAATATTTATTAATGAACTTCATAATGAAGGTAGTATTTTCTCTTTAGTGCTATTACAGAAAAATAGGACTCTATCATCATATTACGTACTAACAAATACATAATGTAATATGCAAGCTTGTATGTTCCACTACTTGTTAATTCCTAATTTTTGAAAACATTATGGTATCTTTGAATTGAGAAGGAAAATAAGCAGAAGGCGTGATCAAAATATATGATGAATCATTTTTCTAAATTACAGTTTAAAAAAAAAAACAACCTGCCATTAATTCCCTAAAAATACTACTCCTTGTTTCAAACACACCCATCACATCATTGTTGCCATGTCTTGAAACAGTTCTCAAAGTCTTCTCTTGTGTATTTACAAGGAGCTATAAAAAGTGGCCAACGCTGCTGCTGGGTGCCCTGAGTGGGAAGGGCAGGCCTGAAAGACGAATAGTGTGTCCTCTTCCACTTAGTCACTGCATCTGCTGCCGGGCTACTTCTGGCTCTTCTTCAGAGTCAAAAGGACGCAAAACCAGAGGCTCACCAGAGAACTTCCAGAACATCTTCAGACAGTGAAGCGAATAACAGGAAAAGTGCATTTCAAACAAAAGAGGGTATTTTGAGGGGAATTAATAGCAAAGTGTTTTTTACTGTAATTTTTCAGACATATGTAAATATCCACCATATTTTTGATAATGCCTCATATCTGATTTATGTTATTATGATCTAAACCTCACTTAGGTTGTTCCTATTTAAGTTAATTTGATTGGAAGCATGGCCGTACCAAATATTTTGCTGGAGTAAAAGCAATGCAAAAGCTTCCTCCTTCACACTTTCCCTCCACCCGTTCTTTCCACAGTGACAGACACCTCCTGGCCCCAGACAGCAAGAAAGACAGAGGCTGACAGCCAAGCAAGAACACCTCGAGTCCGCAGCCTAAAATTCTTGCATGCTCTAAATAATGAGATTTTAATTTTGCTAAACTGGGAAGGGGCAATTCATTTCAGAACTTTGAAGAAACTCAACATAACAATCACTTGTTAACAGTGAACATATAATTTTATAGTATAGATATGCATAATCTAAGTATGCAATCAAATATATTCTCTATTGAATTATACTTTATGCAAAGACCAAAAATCATGTACACTAGCATTTTATGAACAGACAGTGTTTTCTGGATTCACCAACCATATTTTGAGGGTAGTCCTCAATAGTAATACAGTTTCAAAGCAAAAGGAACACTAATGTAGTATCCTATTGAGGCCCTAAACGCAAAAGATGTTCAGCTATCCAGCCAGTCAGAGATCATGAGAGTTTTCATTCCATAGACAGGTGGCTTTCTTTTTAGATTCTTGGGCAGGGGAAAAGAATGAGCAAGGTGAAGCCATCACATTCATTCTAGAAAAATGTAAGAACCTAGAAGTAGAAAATAACTTCAAGGTAAGCTGCAGAGCTATGAAATTAAATGAAGCAACTAGGTATTATTATACACATTCATGGGCAACATACTTTTCTGTCTTCTAAACTCTAGAAGGTAAAATTAAAATTGCATTTTGAAATAACTGCATTATATTATTATCCTGTTTGAAAAAAACTTAAAGACTTTTCAGAATATAAATATCTCTTCCAGCCAAGTCCTCAAATTGTCATTATTTTAAGGGCAATCTAATTTACAAGTGCTCAAAGTGAACAGTCAGATTCTAGGCACTGCGACTTCAAGGCATTTTATATTACTGAAAAACAAAGAAATTTCAGTCTGAATAAATGAAGAAGAAATACTATGATTTACTTTTTTAAAAACTTCACAATGCATAATTTCCATGAGATATTCATGTACTCGCACTTTTCTACTAGCCAATTGGCCCTCTCCATTTGAACATTTAAATAATTAAGCATTATTTTGCTACTTTAGGTATTTGAATTCTGATATATGACTTGATTAATAAAAATAACAAACAATATTTACAAGAACAGGGCTCCTGCTGCACTGTATTCTGCTCAATGAGCAGAGAGCTTCTTTTGATGCAGTTTTGCATATAATTAAGGTTCTATTCATTAAAAAAATTAATAGTTATCTGTACTGCTGAAATAAATCAAGGCTTTGTCTCTTACCTTTGCCATGGCTTCTCCCATCCTCCAAAAGCGGCACGACAATAGTGTTGTTCACATTTCCAGGTGAACGCACAGCTGTGTAGACGACAGGCACCGACTGCACCACCACAGGGATGCGGTGAACGTGGCTCAGTTTGTTAGACTGTAAATTCATGGGACTTGAAGGCGGAACAGGATGGATAATGTGCAAAAACTGCTGGCCTCCCACACCAGATGCAGAGGCAACAAGGGGTCCTGGAGTTAATACTGTTGACGAGGATGATGCTGAAGAGACGGATGTTATAACGGTTGGGGATGAGGCCGGGCGACTGGAAGATGATGACGAGGTTGAAGTTGAAGAAGGTGAAGAGGCAGAGGCAGTCATGGAAACCGGGGAGGATGAAACGGCAGTAGGGGATGTCCTGGCTTTGTTTATTGACAAATCCACGGGCTCAGTTTGTGTTTGGAAGTGATCGACAGGTAACGAGTCCTCTGGAGGCTCCCCTTTCACGTTATTTAGCAACAGGGGAACGGCTTCCATATCGGGGTAGCTGTGGGCGTTTGGAGACTGTGGGGAGAAAGATGGAAGACATATTTATGTCTTAGTCACACATTTTAATGGCTGTAGGACTTATTACTTGAATGCTTAATTCTCTTATTATGAGACACTGATTCCCTTCCTAAATATCTGAAGCAGTGTTCTATGGTAGTGATTAGAAGTGGAGAGGGAAAGGCGCAAAGCGGGGTGAGACAAACCATCTACCAAAGAGACACTTTTATTCCAGTAAAAAAGACAAACACACTTGTGGGAATGGGCAAAACCAGTTCTTCATGGAAGAGGCCACAGGAATCTCAACAGGAACAGTAAATTGGCATAGAATCTTGGAGAAGACACGTTTGAAATACAAACTATTCTTAGAGTTGTATAAATACTGTGTTTAATTAAAATATCTATTTTGTTGATTTAACTTAGCAGTCTTGATTTTTCTGTTAAAGACAGATTTGAGTTTTCATTAGATGTACATCCCTTCTGGCTTTAACGTTCTACAATGTATGGATTGTACACCTGCACGCTACTCTCATCTGAATACTTACTATTAACTGGAAAACTCTACAATACTTCTTTCATATTTGGTTCAAGAGCTACTATGTTTTGTTTATCTTTGGGGATTAAAAAGGATACAAAATTCTGTAACTTCTCAAGCTCAATCCCTAAATTACTAAATGTAAATCATTTATAACAAGTAGATTACAATTCAGTGTAGGATAATTTTTTTAAAAAATATACAAGCTTATATTAATATCTTAGAAAGTAATTTTAGGTAACTTTAATATTGCAAATTTTAAATTCTATGCTTTTGTTTTGATTGATTGATTGACTGATTTTGGTGGAACCTGAGATTGAACTCAGGCCCTTGTGCTTGCCAGGCAAGCGCTTGTTCTACTCAGCCATCTTCCCAGCCTCACTTTTTGTTTAATTTAAAATAATGATATATCTATTCAAGTTCACTTGAATTCTTGTAATTTTTAGTGAGCAAAACTTACTAATAAAGAGTCTAAGATTTGAGTCAGAACACTGTTCTCAGCTTGTTATTGAGCATCAAATGTACACCTGTTCATACATGCATTAGCTCATAAACTCAGCAAGCATTTATTAAACTCCTACTTCTGAGGCACAGTATGGCCCAAGAGTTCACCGGTATAGATCAACCTGACCTTGATAGAGCAAGCTGGACTGTCTCGGCTACATCTAATTTGAGCAGGCTAACACAGACATCACTGTCCTGTTAGATGGAAACCAAAAGCTGTTCTTCAGCTTTATCATGGTAGCAAAACACATAAAACTATGTTGTTCATCATTTCACACTGGTTTGCTGTTTTCTTCCCCAAAATGTGAGAATACATTTAAAAGAAACAAAACATTTCTTAAAGCCTTTCTTATAGAACATAAATTATAGCTCTATTCAAAATATACAATAGACAATATGCAATGCACTCAAGGGTATTTTATTCAGCAACAATGGGAAAAGAAAAAATACATCAACAATGGTACCAGGTCAACTAAGAAAGGAAATGGGTTGAAGTCTTAATGTTCTCCCCTCTTCTTAACATAATTACTTTGTTACAAAATCATACCAATTAGAAAAATAAAAATGAACCATCCAAGTCTGTATGAGTTCTAAGTAACAAGATTTTTATTTCATGTTCTGATACTGAGAAAGTCTTAAAATCCCCAAAACAATAAGAAACAAAAGAAAATAAACAGTGTAAAGCAAACTATTTTTTAAAATCTGTTAGCATCACCTATTTTTCCAACTAGAACAGTATCTCTGTTCTCACCTTATCACTTAATTTCTTTGCTGAACAATGCAAGGGTTATTTATCAGTACATTTATCATACGGTTACTCTTTGTTCAGGCTGTTTTCATAAATGATAGCAATTAATTTATTATTAAAAATACAAAATACATCATTAAACACATAGTGATTATATACCACTATTTACTTGACCTTAAATATACTCTTCATACTTTTTCTGTTTTACTGTGCCAAATATATCCAAAACTCTTATTTTGGAAATAGTGATTATTTCCATGGCAAACCTGTTTTCTCCTAACTCAGACATGTCTGTTTCCAAGCCCAGGGCTGAGCACTGTACCCCGCTACACAGACAGTTCCTTAGGCAAATGAAGGGCCACCTTGGCAAACTATGACAATTCTGGACTGAGAAATACACAGATTATTTGTAAAGAGGCTGAGCTTGAGGCATAAAGCTTTGCTGAGATTTGCAAGCTGCTCAGATTTGCTGGATGAGAAACAGGAGCCCATCTTCTTCCAGAGGACTCCATTTAATCCCACACTGAGGAAAATGTCTCCTCAAGCTCTTGCATGGCTGCAGAAAAAAAGAGTATTTCCCTCCTGCTTCCGCTGCACCTTCTAGAAAGCTGCAAAGATCAAACAGCAAGACCTCTGGTGCTTTTAGAAGCTTGAGCATTACACAGCTTTCTCATACACTCAAACCAAAGTACTGACAAAAATACAAAAGGATAAAACAAAGACTCCAGACTTTTCACTAATGTATAAAGACAAATGCCAGAGATACATGGTGGTTTTTCTCACATATACCATATGAAATGCTGCCAGCATATTAAAAATAATACCATATCAGTAGAGAGAGGACAGAATCCCTATTGCACCCTTCATCCATTTTCAGTGCTGAGGTAGAGCCCCATTCTGACAGCCCCTCCTAACCTCCTGTGACGTGCTGACAATGTGGCGGGGAAAGCCACTCAGCTTTGGGCTGCACACATGTATCTGTAAAGCCAGAGACATCATGAGCACATGGGCTCTAGCTGCTGTGGTACATCTTTTGACATGAAAGGATCGCTGGAATCATTTGGAATTCGTGTCTATGTTTAGGAAGAGGAAACTGCAATGCCCTGCTTCAGCTTTGGGTCCCTAAATGGAAAGCTGTGGTTGAGGACAGAAGCAGAATGAACAGCAAAAGAGGACTGAAAGTTCTAGAGAAGCAGATGGAAGAGAAAAAGCCAAATCACTAACCAGCTAGAGACCAAAGGCAAGCACAATAAGTATGCACACAGAAAGTAAGAGGAAATGGAGGCTTGAATGGGCAGGAGCGCTGCAAAGATCAGATATGATGAAAAGCTTACAACTTTGCAGTGTGATGAAGAAAGTATGTTTCTGTCAAAAGAAGCAAAGACTTCATATTAAAATTCTACCCATGATTACCAACTTCTAAATTCTTTTTTTTTTTTTTAAACTTCTAAATTCTTGATCCAACAATACTGGGCTATTCGTGGCAGTATCAGATGTGTGTGTTTGATGTTTTTCAGTAAAATCCATTCATATTTTTGCATGGGGTGGTGATATCCGCTGAGTTTTTGCTATTAATTTCCCTAGTATGCAAAGCTCGAATTTAACTATGTTCACATTATCAAGCAAATACAACATTCCTTCTAGAGGCACAAAGGCTGCATGGGAATACTGGACTTGTGTAAAGAAAGTTCATCTTCCAAAACATTATACAATATCCCTCAACGGACCTAGTAAAGTTGAATTTTTTTTTCACAATATATATTAAGAAATAATATTGTGAGGACTAACGTCTAGTAAGACAAATGCACTAACATATTTGCAAAATCAATGTGCGAAAACCTAAAGGTAAATATAAGCATCTTATCTTCTTCATAAGTCCAAAAGTTAGTTTTATTCATAATAATCCACTCAACAAAGTGTTATACATAACTTCCAATGAATGTGTTCCTTCAAGTGATTTGAGGACCGTATTTGAACTTTTCTAATCAGACTTTTTTCTTTAATAAATATTTCAATCTAACTTCCATTTTAGGCATTTTGTTCAATGAAAGAAACCTAAACCTCCCACTTATTTTGTGTCTCCCTCTGGCCACCATCACCGCCTGGTGAATCTTTCACTTCTTCTAGTGAAAATGACATGCACCTAATGCTGGTCATAGATTTGAATCACCTGAAGCCTTAAAAAATGTAAACGTTTGGAAAGCTCCCATAGAGCGTGCCTTAACACATCAGCATTAAAGATCATTTGGATATACTGCTAAGTGTCACCCACGATTTATACCGTTTTGTCTTCCATAGTACCCGGGACTTCTAAGAAGTGGGTTTTACACATACCTAGGACATTAACAACTGTCGGTTTATCACTTAAATAAATTATGTTTTAGTTTGCTTCTACATATTTTTGGGGAAATAATTTTACAACAGTTTTTTAAAGATTCTAAAACAATGTGCCTAATATTACAAAGCAGTGGATTAACTTTGACAAGAGTCCTTACTGTGTGGGCTATTGTGTGATACATCAGAACATGAGATTTTTGTACAAAAGACTAACATTTATAATCTACCACTGCTATTTATGAGCAATACTGTTTGAGTATCCCCACGAAAATTCTCTAGATGCCAGCTTCTCAATCTATTAAATAACAACATGAATTCCAAACTTGGAAAATTCTTGTCAATCTGAACTGAAGAGTACAAGAAATGGGACAGACAAGCAAAAGGGCACCATTCTATTGTTTTAGAACTGGAAATTCCAAACACAGGGCAGTCTGTTACTAACACTCTCTCAGAGGGGACTCAACCAGGTAACTTCGGACATGGGGTCATCTAGAGCTTGTAAAACAACCAAATGGACAGACACGTTGTTATAAAAGTAGCTGAACAAACTGCCTTTAGGGATCAGCCATGTTTTGACAAATTCTCTTGAAATATATAAAGCAGTGATGTCATGATATTTGCTGGTTCTTATTCTTTCAGCTCAATCAGATTAGCTCATAGGAAGATCACATAAGAGATGATGAAATACATTTTAACTGACTGGTCTGGTTTTTAAATTCCATCATATAAACCTACATCAAATCCATCCTCCAAGACATATATTCTGAAAGTAATATAAAAAATACTAAAATGTTTAGCAGATATTCATCACTCTTAACACCTTAGCATGAATGAAGAGATTTTTTAAAACTGTATTTAGGTCAGGGTTTATGGAGTCCACAGGGTCTCACTACACAGATCAGACTTATAGTGATTCTCTTGTTTTCAACCTCCCAATGCGTGCCACCATGCCCAGCACTGTCTCACCTGCCTCTGGGGCGAGGCTGGCATGGCACGCTAGGGATCAAACCCCGGCCCCTGCACTCTGCCAAAGCAGGTGCTTTAGTCCACTGATCTATCTGGCCAACCCTGAGCTTATGGCTTATAAAGTTCAAGACTGATTTAATGATTAATTAAACATTATCTTTTATGGGCTAGCTTTAAAAAGCTTACTGTACTTCATATTAAAAAAGGAATCAAACTGAACCCACACACCTGTAGTCACTTGATATTTTAGGTTATACTGCTTTACTTTATTTTATTTATACATTTTTTTAGTGGTACTGGCGATTGAACTCAGGACCTTGTGCTTGCCAGACAAGCACTTATTCTATTGAGCTATCTCCCCAGCCCCTATTGCTTTACTTTTTTTTTTTTTTTTTGGTGGAACCGGGGAGATCCCAGTCCCTATATAAATCTTTCTCTTTTTTTGCTTTCCGGAACCGGGTATTGAACTCAGGCCCTTGCGCTTGCCTGAGAAGCGCTTATTCCACTGAGCCATCTCTCCAGCCCCTTGCTTTACTTTAAATGCAAACATTTTAACTGAAGAACTAACTTCTTTTTGAACACCATTATGTATAGTAAGTATTTGCCTTACTTTTTGTACTTGATACATAAAATTTGAAAGCTATAAGGACCATTCTTTTATAGAGCCTGAGACTCTGGCAGCTCAGCCGGTGCTACGGGTCACTGCACGTCCATGTGCGAGTAGCACATGCACTTTACTGTCCTCTATCTTCTCTTATTAAAAAGAAAGGCTGTTTTCTGATACTTGCTTTCTCTGTGTCCTGAGGATAGCAGTTTATTTTGATTTTCAGTAATTTTGCTTCTTTACATGTTCAAGGGCATGGTCTTAAATACAAATGCCAGAAATAATGAACGACTTATATTGTGCAGGTAAGGGTAAGATAGCCAAGTAACTATTGACTTCTATATCAAAACTTCCATTGTCAATTAAGAAATGATCAATTCCTTAAAATTCAGAACATAGGCATAATAAAATGAACCCTTTAGACTTTTACATTTGTATGCACATACATTTAAAATGATCCCAAAGTTGCTTTATTTCCTACTATAATTATTCATAGTACAAGATGCAGACATAATATCTTGTCTAAACACTATTAGTACAAATCTTTCTTTTCACTGAACTAAGAGAAAGTAATAAAGGACCATTTTATAGTGGAAAAGAAAAAGAAAAAATATATATATAGACTGCTTTTAAACTGAACTTTACGAAGCACACCAAGATATTTCAGGAATAAATTTTCTCATTTGAACTGTAATCCAAGACAAAGCTATTGGAACAGTAAACTGACAGGAAGGAAAAGAGGGGTGGACAAGTGCTCTACAGGGCGTAATTAAACTACACAAAAATATGCAGCAGACACACACTGCTAGAAATCCACAGAACTACACAATACAGAAAGAACTTTAAATTAAACTATGGATTATATAGTAATGATACAGCATCAATATGCCATCATTAAATTATTAAATGTAATGCATATATTACATGAAGACACAACATTAATACAAGGGACATTCTGTGGAGAGAAGGGTATGCATCTCACATACTCCCTGCCAAGTTGTTCTGTACATTTAAATTTGTACTAAAAATGTAGTCTAAATTGGTTTTTAGAATTCAATTTACACTGATGCTGTTGACGAGATTGTGTTTGTCTTGCAAAATTAACACTCTTAAAACTATTATGACATTTATAAATTTATAGAGATAACTGTTACAGGCTTGCCTTTTCTGCCTCCTGTCTTTTGTTCTCTTGACTTTAAATTGATAGACTTAGTAGATGATTCAAATATTGAAGCATCTCTATAAATGAGAAGAAAATATGTTTCATTGCCTCTTAAGGGACAAAAGCTTCATTTACATATTTCTACCGAACCATAATCTCACTCCAGAACCTGAGGCAAATATTCTCTACTACTTACATATTTTAAAATATACAACAGTGTTTGCCATTCTTAAACAGATTAATCTTCTCTCAAGGCTGAAAATACAGCAAAGGCAAGAAAGAGACCAATTTTCTCTCACAATCCTCTGGACACAGGCACAGATGTGGCAGACCAGTGCCACAGATAGGAGAGCAAGCATTTATAAAGGCCTGAAAGGTTTGCATGCACAGTGTATTTAATTTCATTTCAGCTTACTACAAAATTACAATGCTCTCATACAAAACAGTACTTTTAGCCTTGGCTGTTGGCTTCCAGGTAAAGAGAATATAGACCCACAGTGATCTTCTGTGATTTGGAAGGGTGAGGTTATTTACGTGGTGTTGTAATGCCCCCCTTTGGCCTACAAGCACTTCAGGACACACAGGGGTGTGTAACTGCCACATTTACATGCAATGAATTGTACAAGTGACGGCCCACTGACGGCTCCAGGCAAGAGAGCTACACTGCAAGCAGACAGTGGCCAAGCTGCAGCCCCAGAGACAAGGCAGAAAGAGAACAGCAACTGCGGTGCCTGAGAGGGAGGGGGCAGGTCAGACAGGCGAAGTTCAGCCAAGCAGGTGTAACACGTAAGAAGGGAGCACCTCAACCCGGTGCCGCTACTGGATGGGACACTTATTTATTCATGGAAACAAAGACCATAAAACCCCATAATAGTGATGCTGATGATAATGCTGTAAAACTAACACTACTATGCTGCCAGACAAGAGTGTAAGCGGTGTGCACCTTCAGAGGTACGGCCATCTTCTGCCGCAAGTCCTCAATGCCTTCGGACCAATCGTGACATTTTCAGGAATCTAGACACTGCCAGCCACCTCTCTAATCTTCCCTCCTCCCCAACACACACACCTCCTGAGACGCAGAAAGCATGTGGCCTCCTGTTCAGAGTCCACTCAAGACACATCCCTAAATGTTGTATTTTTCAAAACAAATCACACGGTCAATCAACAGTGTAAACTTTCAGAAATCAGCAAGAGAATACACTGTACTTTTGAAAAGAGAAGGAAAGAAAAAAGAAATAAGAGCCAAAGTCGGATGAGCCATGACCCATGCGATTACCTCAGAATGTCAAACGCTGGTGGGAGTAGCAGCTCTGCTCACGGCCATCACCGCTGAGAGGGTTACGTACGTATGGACCATCTCAATTTTACACAAGTAAAGTGCTTCAGATTGTTTGGGGAGGAAAAATCTCAGAAGCACAATCACCACCGACTTAGATTAAAGTTTTTTTAATTAAAATGTATGCAGTATTTTATAGAAAATGTGAACTTGTGTAACATTATAGTTAAATTATCAATGAATTTACGTATACATGCTAGTTATAAAACTTTTTTCCTGGTAAAATAGGTGATAAATGACAGCAAAGACTTGCACTTAGGCATAAGTGGCAATATGGGATTATTTTGATGTTAAACAAGTGGTTTAAAGAGAATAAAGAAGACAATAAAAATAATACGGAATTTCCAAACAAGATGATAGGAAATTAACAATGGTTATTACATTGCATGTTATCTTCAAGGTACTTGCTCAGATTACCAGATGCAGGCATGCAAAATTGATCAAACAACATAAGCACTAACTGTTCCTTTCAATGAGTTAATAGAAATTAGTAGTATAAGTATCTTAGCTATATTTTTATTTTTTATGGTACCAGGGACTGAATTCAGGATTTTACACTTACCAGGCAGCCGCTTATGCCACTGAGCTATCTCTCCAACCCTATCTTAGCTAACACTTATGTACTCTTCCTTCTTTTCTCCTTTCCCCATCTCTTATTTGTTCCTTTCGAGCAGTTTCTTTTCCTTTTACAATATCTACTGTAATTGTTGGGCTTTATTTACTCTTTCAGCTTCTTACACTAGGGAACAATACAATGTTTACACATGAGTCTGATTTATTTCACTTATGAACATGGTCTCTATTGCATCCATTTTCCTATAAAAGCCTCGAGTTTATCTTTCTTTATAGCAATATGGGATTTGTGACCAACAAAAGAACATAGGTGCTTAATTTTGCCTGATTTATAACAATAAAAACTAGAAATAAAAAGGAGGCAAAAAAAAATAGAATCAAGTTTATTTATTTATTTATTTATTGCAGTACTGGGGATTGAACTCAGGACCTTGCGCTTGCCAGGCAA
>NDGN011384320.1:0-13684 GCA_002564285.1 Tympanoctomys barrerae | reverse complement strand
TTCCTGTCTGTCTGTCTGTCTGTCTGTCTGTCTGTCTGTCTGTCTCTCTCTCTCTCTCTCTCTTGGGGAGGGTCTGTCTTTAGTATATACAATTCTACAGAGCACAGGGTTTTGGTGGGAAGCGTTAACACAGGGTCTCACTGTAGCCCAAGCTGGTCTCAAGTTTGCAGCAATCCTCCTGCCTCAGTTGTCTACCTCCTGGGATTACAGGAGAATGCCCCCATGCCCAGCTCACTTGCAGTCAATTTGAAAAGTGTTTTTAAAAGTCACAAGGTAATTCTGGGGGCTGGCCAAATAGCTCAGTGGATTAAAGCGCCTGCAAACAAACACAGGGGTCGGGGATTTGATCTCCGGGCCTGCCATGCGCACTGAGACAGCAGTTGAGACTGGACATGATGGTGCGCGCCTGTAAATCCCAGCTCTTAGGAGGTTGTAAACAGGCGGATCACTAAGAGTCTGATATAGTAGTGAGACCCTGAACACCCTGTAGACCCTTCCCTAAAATAAAAAATAAAAAATTTAAAAAGATAATTCTATAATCATGAGAGGATGTATATGTAGCCAGATCACTTGGGAAATGTTAAAACATGGATAATGGGTACAGAGGACATTTCTTTTACTTTTCATCACAACATAATTTGAAATAAAGATGTGCATACTCCCACTACCCGCAGTCAGTTGGGTGTGAGGCTTCTAGCACCCCTGTTCCTGCGACCAAATGCCTGTATTTTGCTTTGTGTCTGAGCTCAGTGTCTTCATCCATCATGCTGTCCTTTACAGGTCAGGCCAGTATTTATTACTGTGGTGGCTATTTTCTTTTCTACAGTTGGACTGAAATAAGTTTGCAGTGTAAGAACAATCAGAAGTTTCATGCTCACATTTCCTGTTTGGGAAAATTCCTTTCAAAGCCTCACATAGAGTATATTGGAGTTTATCTGTGTTAAGTTCTTGTGAAATAGAGAGGCTTTTAGTCCTAAAGTCAGTGTCTCCAAGTTGTTTTTGATTGTTTTTTGGTGGGCATTCACACTGAGATACACCCCAGCCCTCGGGCTGGCCTCAAACTTCTATCCTGCCTTAGCCTTCCTAGGGTGCTGAAATTATAGGTGTGTACCACCAAGTCCCAGCTCAAGTTTACTTAAAACTGTTTTTAAGATAACTTTTGAGTAAGAATGGAGTTGATAAGTAAACTTAGAAGTTTGGGGGTAAATTTTTTTGTGTATATGTGGCTGGCTCAGTGGCATGTGGTACTGGGGATTGAACCATGATCCCTGCGCTTGCCTAAGCAAATGCGTTAGTCTACTGAGCTATCTTGGTGGCCCTTGGGGATAATTTTTGATATTCTAAATTTTTAATGTTGTTTTGTGTCCCCAAGAAGCCATCAGTTCTCAGGGATGGTACTCAGTTTTTCTCTTCTCTCCAGATGACTAAACTTTTTCTGTACCAGTTAATTTTTCCAATAGAATAAAGGTAGCTTTCTAAAAAAGAAAATAAAATAATAAAATTGTTTTATGGTGATGATTACCTGAATGTAAACTTAATTTGCCACATTACTAATCTGTATGTCTGCGGTGGATTTATGGTACGTAAATTGTGCCTCAGTAAAATTCTTTTTACAACAAGCAGATTAATATATAGGATCAAGTGTCCAGTGCTAGGAATTAGAAGGGAGGAAGTGGGGCAGGAGGCAGTGGGCAGATGAGACAAAATTGATGACTTGTTTTAAAATGAAGGAAACCTTAGGTAGCTGGCCCAGCTGCCTGTCTGTCTTTAAATCAACAAACCAGTTTGGAAACCACCTGCTGATACTCCTTGTGCTGCAGGGAGAAGGCGGCCCAGCTTCTGAACATGTGCTTTGCCCACATGGGATCTGCATCTTGTGGGTAGTACCCACACTTAACCGCCGTGTCACCATACTGAGCAGGCCTGGTGCTTAAGCTAAGGCTCAGTACACAACTCTTCAGCCAAGGGTCTGAATTGTGTATCATGTGACAGCTGTCAGCTCGGCGTGGTGGAGTGTGGTTAGAAGTCCCTGTTGCTCCTGTCATGCCTGGTTCAGTGTCAGCACCACAGTCTGCATGGTCTTGTGTGTGTTGACTACCTCTGTGCAACGCCTTGGAGAGGAGGTGTGTCTTGTGTAGGGGTGTCAGCAAACACCTCAGTAAGAGTGAGCATGTCCCTCCAAGACAGACCTGAGTGTACATCTGGCAGCACCCCAGCAATAGTCTGGGCACACAGGCTTGAAGGTTTTTTGTGTCAGTACCCATACCACAATAGTTCACAGGTGGGAAATGTCTTCCCCTGTAGTATTAATGTGCCTGGTACAGGGACGCCAAGAGGCCTTTAGCCATCATAGATTTCTAAATCTTGGTTTTCCATAGTTGGGTCTGTTAAGAAACATGGTATCTCATCACTTTCTTCATTGCAGGGACAAAGTGCCCAATGCATGCAGCTTAAAAGAGGAGAGAGCAATTTTGGCTCACACTATAGACCTAGCTGGCCAGTTCTAAGGCAGGAAGGCATGGTGGAAGCATCTGGCCAAGGAACGCTGCTCGTTTCACGGTGGCAGGGAAGCAGAAAATGAAGGAAGGAGAGCATCAGAGAGGGAGATGGGCCCTGGCAGTGACCCGCGCTCCTGCTCAGCCCCCACCGCCCACATCAGCCAGTTACCATATCCCCAGTAATCCAGGCGCCTTCAAAACATGGAGGGAGGGGCGGTGGTAGTGCATTTTAGGTCCAAACTATTGCACATCTAAGCCAGGCACAGTGGGGTGTACCTAGAATTTCACCTGTTTGGGAAATAAGTGGATGGATGATGAGTTTGGAGCCAATAGCTTGGGCAGCATAGCAAGACCCCTTTCGTAAGAGCAAAACCACAGCTGGATAAGCAGTCCCTGCATGGTCAAGGTGGAGACATGGAGCATCAATTTTAGTAATCATGATAGAGGAACTTACAAAGGCATCAGTGAAGAGGTACAGATCTTAGGTGACATCTAACCAAACCCTCGGGGTGTGAAATGTCCCATTTTGTGCTGGCTAAGCTACTTTGTGGGCTTTTTAATTTTTCTGGTTGTCAGTGTAATGTAGATGTTTTGTCTTTTCTTTTTTCTAGCCTCTGGGGATGGCGAATCACTGGTAAGATCTGTACTGTCTTCTTGTCTCGTTGAAGTCTCTATTTCCTGAGTAGGCACCTATTTTTATCCCTTTCTGCTTCCTGGGGTTCACATGAAGTCAGCACACCATGAGATGGTGTGTTGTGTAGGTTGGCTTCAAGAGCAAGCAGGTGGAGGAACTGCAGGCCTGCACTGCCTACCTGCTTTGCCATTTTACTTTTGAGTTACCTTGAGGCTAGTTAAGATTCTCTTACTTAGATGGCTTAGTATGTGGTGACTGCCACTCAGTAATGAAGGATTTTTTGTTTTTGCAATACCAGGGATCAAACTCGGGACCTTGCACTTTCCAGGCAGGCCCTGCTAGATATTGCTGAAAGTCCAGTAAGCCAGAAGTGAGGGATTAGATTTGGGTGAAGGGGTTGAGTAAATGAGTTTATCTCACTGAATCAATGAAATGAGTTAACCTGTTTGTTTTTCCCTCAGGATGAAGATTCTGAATTCACATTAGCCTCAGATTTTGAAATTGGACACTTTTTCCGCGAGCGGATAGTGCCTCGGGCTGTGCTGTACTTCACTGGGGAGGCCATAGAGGATGATGACAATGTATGTGGCTCAGGGACACAGGCGAGCTACCCCTTCATGCTTTCCTCTGTGGGTAAACAGAAGCCCCAAGCAGGGGCCTGGGAAGCTCCAAAGCCTAAGATCTGTGTTGTGTTATCAACCAGTTATGTGATCCCTGCTGAGGAAATAGACTAGGAAGAAGAGAACCTTAGGGGCAGGTATCTGTGAGGCTTTCACCTCCCAGTCATGTGGCAAGCCACTTGAGTCCCCAGAAGACCCTGAGGGTGTGCTGTGTCCTTAGAAAGCTTTTAAGGATTGGAGTACTCATGAGATTAAGAAATCTTTGGTCATATCAAACAGTTGTTGGCAGTGAACACATGGTGATCTGGGACACAATAACCCCAAGAAATAGACCCCTGTCCCACAAGACAAGCCCAGAGCATTGCTTAGCAAACACTTGCGTATTGCAGCTGAGACTGAGACAGGTCCCATCATGGCCAAGGATTGTGTTGTCTTGAATTACCAGTCTGTGGAGATAGTTGTTGGTAGCGTAGTGCTCTTGGTTTTTGCCTCCTAGGTTCACTTTCTGATGAGTCTCCTGAGGCTTTAGATCAGTCACTGGTGCTCGGGTGGGTCTGGGAGTTGGGTCCTTGCAGCGGCGGCACGCTTCTCCTCACACCCCACTGGTGTGCTGGCGCTCCCCTAGCAGCGGTGTGCAGACAGCCTGCTGTCAGCTAAGAAGTCTCACATCATGTTTGACTTCCAGAGCTTGCTTGTGTGTCTCCAGCTGGGTGGTGGTGGTTTCAGGACTTCAGGATGCAGCAGTGTGCAGTCCCTGAAGCAACAGGACTGTCGCAGAGACCTAGATTTTAGGACACACTGTTACTGTAATTCTAGACCAGGTCTTCACAATAGCATTTTCTTTGGACATGGAAGTGTCTTTCCTACTCTCATCCAGTGTAGTGGACTGACCACACGTGCCTCTTGATGACTGAGGAGCTCATGTTTAGGTTAATTTTGTGCACATAGTCCATCAAGGGCCAGAGGTCATCCCCGGTGCATTGGAAATCTCACCCATAGGCCAGGCGTCCGCAGATGCTCTTGACCAGACACCTCAATTCAAAAGACACAGGTGGTGGGGGCAGTCACTGGTTTAGAGTGCAGGCAGTATTAGGGTGTTGTCCTTATGTGATGTACTTGGTCACCTGTGCACTCAGTGTATGCATTGTCAGTTAGCCTTGTGGTCTATAGGTGACGGTGCCAACTCATACAACTACTTAGGTCCTCATTCTGTCTTTTCTGTGGTCTTCCTATGCTTCAGTGTCTTTGTCTATAAAATGGTCCTAATGGCAGTGGCTCTACTTGTCAGGCACTTGGAGTAGCTCCTGGTACAGGGTATTAGTAAGTGTTGATATACAAAGCATTTCAGTAATATTAGCTGAGTCTTAAACTGAAACTAGAAAGTTGTTGGAGGAGAAAGATTATGAGCACCCTGGTGCTGGATTCCTGTGTGCTCTGCCCAGGTGTGAGGCACAGTTGTGAGAGGCTCCTCCCAGAGCATTTTCAGCAGACGGGTGAAATGCAAGAGTTGAACCTGAGACAGTTGGTGCTGGAAGCTACCTTGGATCTGACCTGCAAAGTGTAAGACTGAATTCTATCCCTCAGAGACCTGTGAAGATATGTAGAGAAGGTGCTGCCCTACGCACATCCTGCCCTGGTTGCTGGCAGGGATTCAGGATCTGGGTGCCATTTACAGGTTCTGGACCACAGGAGGGTGGCAGCGTTCTTCCAGGTTCTGCTTAAGTTGTGTCTTAAGGACTAAGTAATTTGATGAAAAGGAATGTTTGTAACTGAAAAACCTGCTGCATTTCTGTATGCCCTGGTTGGGTAGCCAGTAATGGTGAGAATGCTGTAGTGTTAGCCTTTACTTTGGGTATAATCTCCTTTTGGAATGTGAATCTAAATCTGGTGAAATGTTAGAGAAAAATTTGATTCAAGACCAACAAGCTGGGCCAGGAAGATAGCTCAATAGAATAAGCACTTGCCTGGCAGGCACAAGGGCCTGAGTTCAATCCCCAATCAACAAGCTATAATGTCAAGGGGTATCCTTTGAGCACTTCAGGTTCTTTTTTTTTAATGAGCAGAATATATTTATTGAGAGAGAGAAAACTCCTGTCCCGAGAGAGGGACAGGAGGGGGGCCCGAGCGGGTAGTTCTCCCCAGGAAGAGCACTTCAGTTGTGACTTGTGGGTATTTTGTTTGTTTTTATCTGTTTTGAGACACGGTTTCACCATGAAGTTCAGGGTGGCCTTGAACTCACTTTGTAGCTCAGGCTGGTCTCAGACTCACTGCATTCTTCCTGCCTCAGCCTTTTGAGTGCTGGGATTACAGGTGTGCACCACCTTGCCCAGCCTGTGACTTGTTTTAAAGATTAAACACCAAAGTTTTAATTATGTTACTTAATAAAGGTCTTTTTCTCCCTTGTGTGGGTACAAAATGTTACTAAAATTCCCATGTGTAATAAAATTATGCTACTTATTTACTTAGGTCAGTCTCCTAGGAAATCAAGAAAAACACTCATCACCTTGTATGGAAATTTTAAAGCCCTGTTTCCCTCTGAAGGCACCAGTGGGAGTGGAGTTGTAGGGCCTGCTTCATGACTGGGTCCACCATGCCCTGGCTTCTTTGCTGCTTTTCTCCGTTCTTATTTCAGTTACTTTCCATTTGCATCCTGTGAAAGGCAGAGCCCATGAGCACTTGGCCCCTTAGCCAGGCACTGTACCATCGGGGCCTTCAGGTATCTAGGAGGTGCCCGTGCTGTCTCTGCCCAGCAGGCAGAAGCTGGACTTCTGCTGTCTTTAGCCAGGCCTGTAAGGGCACCTGATGGCGCTGGCCTCTAGGGCAGGCTACTATTGTGGGTCTATAAAACCTAAAAATGTTTCTCTGATTTTTCCCCTCTCCAGTTTGAAGAAGGCGAAGAAGGAGAAGAGGAGGTAAGAAACGGGTTTCCTGCAATGTCTTTCCCTCCGTCTCATGTCCCTGGCTTTCTCTGAGGTCACGAAATCAACCACATTCTTCTCCATGTGAAGCCACCATTGACTTTCAGCGCTGCTCAAGTGAGAGAAAGCACATGGCACAGCTGCAGTGGTGCCGTGGCTTCTGGCCTCACATTTGGTTATGAAGCTGCACTTGGGGAATGATGGCTTAACCTGCCTGCTTATCAGAGATTCATTTTAAGGATATTTTAAGAGCAAAAAGATACCTAGAAGTAATTGTGTATCTAAAGCAAATGACTTAGTTACTGGTTTGTAGCAGCAGTTGGCTTCCTTCTAAAGCAAAGAATTCCTGGCCTATAATTGTGGGTAGCAAACTCCCCAAGAAGTCCAGCCTTATGTGAGTCTTTGCAGCTAATTCTTGGTTCTTCTAATACAGGAATTGGAAGGTGATGAGGAGGCAGAAGATGAGGACGATGCTGAAATTAACCCCAAGGTTGGTTAATTTGGGAGCATTTCAAACCTATGTGTGCTACACTGTTGAACTTTTACAAATGATCCTCACTTTGAGGCAATGGTGTTTAAAGTATGTATTTTTTTTCTAATTACAAAACTTAAAATATGCCAAAAGATATTTAGATGAGTAACTATTTAACAATGTACATATGGTGGGGATGTTGGGTATAAATGTTCAGGGAAGTGTTTTTCAATTGCACCAAGCTGTTTGTTGTCTGAATCACCTCGCTCACTAAAGCACCTTTAGTTTCCAGATCTTTAATTCTAAGAAAATGAAGTTGCCTGTTTGAAAAAGGTGCAAAAAGGGACTTTGGGGGGTATTTTGTTAATGATGAGAATAATAGGGCTGTAGGCATAATTTTGTAGTTGCACCACTTGAGTTTAAAAGGCTCAAAATGCCCTAGGTAGCTTAGATACACAAGGGACAATCAAGAAATCTGGCGTATGTTTTATGAATTTATTCAGTAAAAGACACATTGCCATTAATCCCCCTCAAAATACTCCTTTCTTTGAACACATCCATTGTTTTTGCCACTTGGGGGATGGAGCTTGTTTTGAGATAGGGTCTGCTGTATAGCGTAGGCTGGTCTTGCACTTACTATTAGTCTAGGCTGGCCTTGAACTTGTGGCAATGCTGCCTCAGCCTCCTGAGTGCTGGGATTACAGGCACATGTCACGCCACCTGGCTATGCTTACCACTTTCTGAAGCAACTCTAGAACTCCTTTTTTGTGTGTCTCCTGGGTGTGATGAAAGCTATGGTGCCTGCTTGTGCTGAGCACCATTCATCAGAAAGGCAAGCCTATAAACCATTATACTTTGGCCCCATCCACGTTACTCACGAAAGCTAGGCCCAGCCAAGTTGTGGCTCTTCCCCAACGTTGGAACAACAATGTGAGTAGAACATACTGAATCTGTTCAGTTCATCAAGGTAGCCACGATGTAGCAACTAGACATGGGGCAAAGACTTCCAGAACTACTTCACAAAAGAGCGAGAATGATAGGATAAATGAATTTGAGATAAAGGGGAGTATTTTGAAGGAGATTAATGACAATATGTCTTTTATTATTTTTAAAAAAACTTTTTTGGTCATACCTCATCTGTTTAGGTAATGTTTAAAGGAGAAGGTTTGCTGCAGAAAAATGGTGTTTAAGAGAAAAATGACTGGGCAACTTAACCTGTAATTTGGATTTTAATTTGTGGCCTTAGTCAAGGAGCTGTGGCCTTGGGCCACTTGCTGGTTCCCAGCACACAGAATGTGTGGCTCTCCTCTCTTGTGTTTTAGGACAACATTGATGGGCTGTCAGGGTATGCCACTACCTTACGTTTCTGTCATCTGTGTCTCTATCCAACTGTTTTTTGTTTGTGCCTCACTTGCCCCACATGGAATGTGTACTAGAAGCTGCCAGGGCCACAATTTAGGACTGGAGTCAGTGTGTCACCCACGTGTTCACCTAAATGCATGTACACAGCAGCAGTTCCCTTGGGAAGGACAGGAGGACTTCGACTCTAGAAGTGTACCCTCCTTTTGGCTATACATCTTGAGGACCCTGTGCTGCATACAGTCCCACCTGTGCACAGCCCTGTGGATGGGACCTGGTCACTCTTTGGTGGGGTATAGTCGGGGGCTAGGACAGGGAAGGTGGTGGCCACTGGTCAGCTGTTAACATTTTAGGGTAACTGGTGACAACTTTAGCTGCTCTGGGTATGTGGTGGAAGCAAAGGCAAGGTGTGTGTTCTGGGCTGTGCCTGCTGTGTGGGTGCTACCCCTGTTTTCATGTAGTCTGGTTGCACTTAGAGAACAGAGACTGGTGACAGCTTGCTGTGTCCATGCTCACCCTCGACCTCTGCAGGCTCTGTTCCTTGGTTTCTTTTCCTCTCACCTTTATGCTTTCTCTTTTCCCTGTGTGTGTCCACCCCTCTGTCACCCTGCACCTCTGCTTCCTCATGGGTCCTCATTTTCTAAAGGAGCAGAGGGTTGGCATAAAGTAGTGAGTCACACTGCCAGCACCTCAGAAAGCCTGGTCAGGCATGGGAAGAAGAAGCTAGAACCGTGTGTGCCAACCCCAAAGGGTTGTCCTGGTGTCCTTGGCTTGTTACGTGATACCTCTGTCCTTTTCTTCATGTCCACTTCTTCAAAGTTTTTGCAAAAGTAGAGCTTGTGCAAGCAAAAGAGACATGAGTGTTCGTACTGTTACAAGTGCAGACATTAAGTTCTGGCCGTTTTGAGAAAGAACTGGTTTGTTGAAGTTGCTCACATTTAGTACTTTACTACCCTTTTGAATCATGAGAATTATGGCTGTTTCCTCCTGTATAATTTTGTGCGTTTCATTTTTCTTCATGCTGACAGTTCCTTTCAATTTTTCCCCATTTAGGTGTAATTTTTGTCTGTTAATCATTCATACGTTCCTAGGTAAGGCGGAATCCATTCATACCTAACTTGCAATTGTTAGTCTGTACTTTGTATGATGCATTGCTGTGACTTTGGGGACAGAGGAAGTGACCTTCCAGGCACACTTGCCATGCAGTAGGGCTGCCACAGGGCTTTGCAAGGAGTGGTGTTTGTGCAGGGCTGTGTTAGCTGTGCCTCTAAAGCCAACGAAAGCAATTTGGATTTGGCTTCTGCTTTCTGAACTCATGGTTTCTTACTAACCAAGTAATAAACCTGTTACTCATAACACTGATAATAGTGCTGATGTCCAGGAAGAGGACAGGACAGGTGGCCTTGATGGCTGGCAGCTTGCAGGATGGCTACAGAAACCACCATGGACGAGCAGCCCCAGTAGAAACCTTCATACTCTTGCTGTCCCCAGCTGTGCTGGCTGCACAGTAGGATCAGAAACTGGCATAAGAGGCCACCCCACTGATGTGGCCTCAGAAAAAGGCCACCTCAGAAAATTGCTTCCTCAGAAAAAGACAACCCTCTCCCTTGGGAGTCAAGTTAGCATCAAGTGACCAGGCTGTCATCAAAACCTGTGCCACCCATCTGTTCAGTGTTCACACTTAATGAGTCAGGAATTGTGTAAACCAATAGGTAGGCAAAGGAGTAGCCAAGTCTAATATGACCATTTTTAAACCAAAAAGGGACTGGCATCTGTTTCAGTGTGGGCAGTACCAGTGCTCTTGGGAGGCCAGTGGCGCTGTGATTAAATGAGGAAAGAGCCAGTTGTAAGTGAGCGCAGTGAGCTGGGGCACCGCCTCCACCCTGTGCTCAGTCTTGCTGGGTGGGTAGCATACCAGAGTCGGAAGTGGCTTTTATTATGGGGAAACCCACGCCTGGTCCCATAGGTCCCCTGGAGCTGGGATCCACCCCAGCAGTTTTGAAACATCCTGGGTGCACGCTGCCTACCAGTGTTCGGCACTCACAGTGGCAGGGTCTCTTTACTGAAGCCACCGTGGCACCACCAACATGGACCACATCTGCCAGCCAGTCAGTGTTTAGGCTCTGCACATGGCCTCCTTCAGTAATGCAGCTGATGTGCTTCTGTGTTAGCGGCCTGTCTTGCACCTTCTCAGGTACCTTTTTCTGGGCCTGTCAAAACCCCACCTTTAATGGTCCCATAGTGGGCAGGTTTTTGGCTTAATTGTTAACTCAGAAAAAGACAACCCTCTCCCTTGGGAGTCATGTTAGCATCAAGTGACCAGGCTGTCATCAAAATCTATGACATGACAGAGGGTGCTTGGGTTTAGTTGTGTGTGTGCTGGCTTGGGAGAAGTGGTTTTTTCTTTCCTGACTTTTGTCACAGGCCCAAGACAGTAAACATTGGATGCATAAAATTTACTGCCACAGCTCTTGTCTCTCATATGCAAAAGCTCTAGTGTATTGTGCTGGCCGTAGCCTGGCAAGGGTGGGTCATAGGCCGCCTGCCTGCTCAGAGGGAGGTGGCTCCCCTAGCCCAGAGTGCCAAGCACTCACAGGCCCATATTCTCACCCTCACAGCCTTTCGGGCATTGTTTGTTTTACTGAGGACTTTCCCAGCTGGCGGTCTTCATCATACACGTTAGTAGGTTTGTGTTCTCTTTGTGGGTTCTTTTGGTGAGGATACCTGGACCCAGGTCCTTTCACATACTTCACGTACCCTCAGCTACTGTGCTGTACCCCTCAGGCTTGGTTTTAAGGTAAACAGGTGCTGTGCTGTTGTGATTGAAACTACATGACTATTCAACAGAGGGTAATTACCCAGTACTCAATGTAAGTGACATGTATAATTTATATATACTTAGAGATGTGGAGACTCTGCTATCCTCTCACTTGTGCACTTAACAAAACCCTTCGATACCCACCTCCATCATCCCCACACTAGTGATAGAAACCAGTGCTTCATGTGTGCTAAGCAGATACCTTACCCCGAGCCACATCTCGGTTCTGGTTTCTGTCTTCTAGCTCAGTCCCCATTTGATAGCACGCCGTTCTCGCACTGATGCACACTGCTCATCCTTGTGGTTCAGCATCATTTGGGCTCATGTTTTTGTCATTCCCATTTCATCCTAGACCTGGGCTCCCTAGGCAGCCGATGGGGCAGCTAAGCACAGGCAGGGAAGTTGGGGTCCCCTCCTGAAGAGGCAACTCACTGCACTAGGCAAAGACGGAAGCCTGGAGAGTGAGCTGGAGAGCTTGAGCTTGTTCTTGTGTTCTTTCCATTCCACTTAGAAACAGCTTAGACCAGGTCCTGAGATCTTTCCTTGAGGGATTTATGCCTGCTTTATATGTTTGTTTGTTTTTTTATCCTTTCAGTGCTATCTTCTCATAAAAGGTGTTGGTAGTGTTGCCCCAGAAGTTTATTTGGACCATGGAGTACAGGATTTTCTTAGCAACACTATAGGCTTGCCTAGTGACAGTCATTTAATGTTAACTCCCAGGAATCTTGGCCAATAAGTCAGTGTACAGAAGTGGAGGTGAGATCATCATCGATTGCTTTAGGTTATTGTTGGACTCTGCACAAAACCCCTGGGGCCTGAATGTGGTTGAAAAGGCACAAGATTTTTACATCAAGTTTTATTAAGTTGATCTGCTAGTAGAAGGTGTTTCCTAATGCCTATATTAGAAGGATTTGTTTTTTTCCTGCTGGTGTGTGTGTGATTACTGCAGCTCTTAAGTGGCCAGATCCCCAGTCTTTTTTTAGGAGAGGTGTCTTGGGAATCAAACTCAGGACCTCATGCTCCCCAGGCAGGCACTGTACCACTGAGTGAAATACCCGGCACCCCAGTTTGTTCTGCACTGTAGTCCATTAGTGTGAATCTGCTCGGGTGCTTCCTGCAGAGTGAAAGAGGGAAACCCCATCAGGAATACCATCCCTCTGAGCATCAGTGCACAGCCCTTCCTGGAACAGAACTATATTGCAGGTGTGAGGCCTGTGGGTCTGCACCTGCCCCCGGACAGGGAGAGTCCTGGCAGGTATTCACCCACCACTGCTGCTTTAGGAGTACAGCACTGTATATGGAAAGCCTGCCTAGTAGCCCCAGAAACACCCTTCTAACCCTGAGTTAAGGGTGTTTCACAAACATGTCGAAAACCAAAGGCAGTCCCACTGTGGCTTTTCTTTGGAGAATTAGCTGGGTTTTTTTAAAAGCCTGTTTGTGGTAGCTATTTTTTCATTATGAGTCAGTGAACTGGGGCCAGGAAATAGCTCAGCAGCTTAAGTGCCTGCCTAGCAAGCACAAGGTTCTGAGTTTGATCCCCAGTGCAATAAATAAATAAATAAACAGTCTTGGTTTTCACTGTGGGTTGGAGATACTTAGTGGATGACACTAACTTCATTCTTTACAAGTCTTTTTTGTCTTTTCATTGCAGAAAGAGCCCAGCCAGCCGGCGGAATGCAAGCAACAGTGAGGAGTGGCCACTTTGGGATGGCTGTCAGGACCCAGCTGTGGCAGGGCCTAGGGCCATGCTGCAGCACAACATATGGACAGTGCTTATAACGTCTAACACGTTTTCAAGTGCATGATTTTCACTTTCACTTTTTCTTTTTCTTATTTTGCTTAACTTGTACAGTGGCAACGGAAATGCATTTCAGAAATAGGAGGTTTAGTTTTAGCACCCTCTTTGGCCTTGGTGCCTGCAGCCCTGGACCCGCCAGGCCCTGCCCTTTAGAAAGTCCACGTACCACATGGGTTGCGGGGGGTCACTCTTAGAAAGGACAGAGGTCTGGGAACTCCGTTTCGGGCTCCTGGAGCCTCTTCTGCCACTTGGGCAGACTGGCTGAGTGGCCCTCCCTGTGATTCAAAGAAAACCCACTTTCCGCTGCTGATCCTACTGCTCGGAAGCTGCTTCAGCCATGTATCCTAATCATCTCAGAAGAGCTGAGTAGAGTAAGGCCGTGTTTACTTAGAGCGTTTTTCCTTGCTTTAGTTTGCTAGCGTTCGGGTGGGTTGTGGCACACACCTTCTGAGGCAGGAACTGTAGCGAGACCCATGTATTTATTTATTCATTGTGCTTGGAGGGCTTTGAACTGAGTTGCTCATTTTTTACCATTGATGAAGCCACATTGGTGACTTGACCAGGAGG
>NDGN011384313.1:0-28451 GCA_002564285.1 Tympanoctomys barrerae | reverse complement strand
GTAAATAAGCAACAGCAGAAAGTCATAGAGGAACTCAGAGCGGAATTATTTTCTGAAATAAAAGCACAAGAACACAGAACAGAGAAAAACATGGGGAAGGATGCTTAGGATGCTTATTGCTGAGGAGGTGCTTTGTTTGCTAGTGGTTCTTAGTTCATTTCACTTTTATGTATTTTTCACATTCTATGTCATAAACATGTATCTCTTTCATACTAGAAAAAAATTAATTGCAAGAAATCTCTGTGTTAGTGAAGGGCACCGTCTGCCCTCCCTATCTGTGGGTTCTGAATCTGTGGATCAGCCAACTGGGGATCAAAACTGCTTCGGAAAGACAGCCTCTGCACAGCGCGTGGGCTGCCTGTTTTCTTGACATTTTTCCTAGACAACACTGGCTAAGTATTTGTCTCTGCGCCAGGTTGGGTTTTAAGTAACCCAGACACAATGGAAAGTGTGCAGGTCAGGTGCACAGGCTGGAGGCAAACCCTGGGCCTTCCTAAGGAGGGCACTTGAGCAGGCTCCGATTTTGGGGGGACCATGGGGAGCCTGGGAGCCAGCTTCCCCACAATGGGGGATGTCTAATAGCAAACCTAGCTCCCTGGAATCAGCCTTAGAAAAATCAGATTCAATCTCCATCATAAGTGGGATGAAATGTTAGAGGGACTCCATGCCGGTGTCACCATGGGGGTGTAGGAATGCCACTGCTGCTCTGCAACATGGAAGCCAGTGTCTTTCCTTCCCTGCACATAGATAATGTGCAAGTGCCACTCACACTGGGGAGGGCAGAGTCCTCACCACAGGCCAGACCCCACCTGCCGCCCTCCAACCCCTGGGGACCTCCTGCTCGATGGGGGACAGTTGATGTTTGCTTTCCCTGAGGCTAATGTGACGAACAGCTGCACGACCTGCATCCCATTAAATAAATTAGTGGCTCTCCGTGGCACAATTTCTAGCTCGTACAATGCCTCCAGTCTTGTTATTTCAACTAAATCATTTATCAGCCCCTTCACCAATGTCAGTAAATTTCAGCCTCTGGGGGCCTGTAAACATTAAAATAAGAAGCTATAAAAAATATTAGTAAACCAATTAAAAGCTTGAGGACCAATAAACTCTACTTGCATTACACCTAGAAAACAAAAACAGACCCTGCCCCTCTGAAACCAAGTAAACGTTCCATATCAGCAGTTTTTCAAAGAGCTTTTTCTTTCTTCTCAGAAGAGCTCCTGCTCTCCCATCTGGCACCTTGGCTAGCTCAGATCCCTCACTCACTGGGCAAAAAAGGTGGGAGAAACTGGTACTTCTGACCCCCAAAGCAAACGTGGTCACCATTTGGCTTCCAGGGCTGGGAGATGACCTTGAAACTCTCAGGATCATTCAGAAACCTTTTCGGCATGACTGAGAACTCACCAGCCAACACTGCAGACCCAATAACGAGGCCAGGGAAGCACTGTCTTGCAGCGCGCTGCCACTTAACGAGACTCGCTCCCTAGGCTTCCCAGTCAACCCTGCTGATGGCAGTTGTAATGACTTCTGGTTTCTAAGCCAAGTGGTTCAGGGCCCAGCGAGGCTATGCAAAGACACACAGCTGGGGAGGGACAGTGCTGACCCTTGACCCCAAACCTTGGCTCTGGCCATTTCTATGACCTGTTTCAGTGTGGCACCAACTCCAAGGACCTCCCCCCACACACACACAGATCCAATGATGTGCTAGGCACCTGTCAGCCACAGGGACCGCTGCCTCCAGGGAATCCACCAGCGTCTGAGTTAGTATTTCCGTTAAAATGTCTCTGTGTCCTCCACCAGCAGCCACATGGGGCTCGCTGAGCCATCCCCCATGGGATACTCAGGATGTTTAATTCAAGGGAACTGCTCATCTTTGCCGAGATTCCATGCTCTAATCTTGTCACAAACAGAAAAAAACAGGTGCCTCGAACAAGGCAAGCACACACAACCGCCTGTCATCTCCAGCTTCTGGAAGATGTCCACACTGCGCACTGGCACAGAAAAGAACTGGTCCTGGGGGGGCTACTCAACAGCAGGGACATCGCAGGTGGCCTTGGAGCTCGGCAGCTGCAGCTGTGCACGCCAGGACTTGACTTCCTGCTGCCCCGTCCAGCAGAGGGCGAGGTGGAGGGCGGGCCCTGGGAGCCTTCCACTGCCGGCTGCCTATCCCACCTGTCACTTAACTTGAGCTTACGTTTCTATCAGGAGCTCCTCCTTGCCTAGATGGGAAAACTCCGTAAGTCACCAGAGCTCAAGCCACGCTATGCGGGTGTCTGCTCTATCTGGTAACCCCAAGGTGCACATGCGGAGGGAACAGACGGGGGGTCACACTGCGGCCGCTGCTGAGGTTCTCACCTCCTGAATGCCACGCCACCCTAGCACCATCTTGGGAGGAGAGAGCACAGCAACCCCAGTGGAGGCATCGGGTGCAAACTTGCCGGGAGTCCTTCCCGTACGGTCTCCTAACCTGGGACTGGTCAAGGCTACAGGCGGAGCCTGACTCAGCTTCCCTGCACCCTGAGCTCCCCCGCAAGAGCTGGGCTGGCGTGTCCCTGCTTCTGGGCTTTCGAGAATACTGCTGGCCGGGGCCATCGACCTGGTGGAAATTTCCTGGGCCCAGCTCGCCTGCCCCAAGCACAGAGCTCTCTTTCATGGCTTCTTCTGGCTGATGAAACGAGCCTTCATGTGGGCCACACAGAGCTGGATTCTTACGGCGCTGGGAACAGGAGAAACCTGCGCAGGGTGGCGTTTTCCCTCAGGCTGGGCGTGTGGCTACCCTCACAGCAGGCAGAGGTGGCATCACACCCACTGGGTCCCTGAGCATAGCGTCCTCCACCTGGTGTGGACAGGGCCCTCAGGCTAAAAGAGACCATGCGATAATCAGGCCTGCACCAAGAGCTGAGCCCTGAGCGGCTACTCTAAGGTGAGCCGCATATCACAGCAGCCTTGGGCCAGCCCAGGGGCAGGCGAGTGTGCGCTCTGGGTGCAGCCTAACACTTCCCAGCAGCCACATTAAAAGTGTCAGATTCAGCAGTGGAACACTTCTGAAATCCCAGAACTTGGGAAGCTGAGGCAGGAGAATTCCCAAAAGCTTAAGGAGAACCGGAAATACACACAGAAAAACAAAACAACAAAATTCGAGTCCTCTCCTAACTTTATCATGTAACTTGACCCACACACCACCCTACCAGCTCAGACTGCATCTGGCATGAAACGACGGGGAACACCGCCATTCCCACTTGACTGCGCGGCGAGAGCGGCCTGCATATAGCCTTTGCCGCATTCCCGGCTCAGGGCGGCCACGCTCAGATCTCATTGGGAAAAGGTGAAGTATCGTGAACACCTGTCACCTTGCCCAGAGGCCATGATTCTGTCAATCCCACTTCACCAATAAGCAGAGCACATGCAGCGCAGAGAGCCCGTTGGGGTCACACGGCTGGCAGACGAAGGCACAGAGACCAGGGCCAGGGTCTAAGCTCTCACCCACCATGCCAGCATCGACGGAGCCAGCACTCACCCCGTAAGTAGCCCAGGCTGGCCTGGGCCGCGCCGCAGTCCTCCTGCCTCCCGAGCGGTCCGAATGTGCAGCCCAATTAACTTTGAGAGGACCTGGCATTAGGTGTAGTAATCACTAATCAGAGGAGAAGCAGCTTATAATTAATGGGCCTTCAATGGCCAGGCCACCAAGAGAGACCCGGCTGCTGACGCCGTGTGGCCTCGCACAGGGGGAGCAACTTTCCTGTGCCTCCTTTCCTGGCTGTGCAGGGGGGTTAGCAACAGCACCTCTGCCCAGTGTCCTCGGGAGGTTACCGGAGTTAACAGAAAACCCTAAAATGCCCGCCGCTGCGCTGGCCTGGCGCTGGCCCTAGGCAGGGATGGCTAGGCAGGCTTTCACCACGTCAGCCAGACACAGGGGGGCAGCTGGGGTGGGGGGCGAGGAGCGGCAGCGGGGAAGGTGAACCACCCCTGCGTCCGGCAGGGAGGCGTCTCGGCCCCCCAGGGAGGTGTCTCGGAGGCCCGGCCAGCAGGGACTGCTTCTCGTGAGATCCCTCCTCCCCAATTCACTGTCAAAGTCCTAACCCCGTCTCAGGACTACATGGAGACTGAGGCTTTGCAGAGACGCTCAAGTTGCTATGAGAGCCCTGCTCCAAGAACCCTGGAGTCTTTATGACGGGGAAATTCACGACAGGCACAGAAGGGGAAGGCGTGTGGGCAGGGACCCTCGGCCTCCGACCTACCTACGGCCCCCAGAAGGTCGCCGCTTGATTGCCTTCTGTGGGCCCAGGCCCCGGCCCGCCCACTCCTGTCTCTGAGGGCGACACACAGAACGGCCCTGTGGGCTCCCACCCTGCCACACTGTGCTTGTAAAAGCGCTTCCGGGCCAGCGGACCTCGGCAGGCCTGTGGAAAAGTACCCGGGAAGGTGGCTGCGCCCGAACACTGCCCCTCTGTTCCCCTGCTGCCTTCAAGCTTCCTCCGTGTGCGGCAGGGAAATAAAGTGCGTCTGTATTCCGGCCGGCCGCCTGGTCGCCGCGCTCCAGCGACGACCACCGCATCCGCGGACACAGCTGAGCACTGAGCAGCCCCCCGCGTGCCCCCGACACACGACCCTGGCCCAGGACCCTCCCAACTGCATCTGCGTCCATCACAGGCCCCTGGAGGAGGAGCCCTGCCCGGGAGCCAGCGCTCTGTGAGTGCATGCTGACAGGCAGGCCCTCGGGGCACAGAGAGCGGGATCCAGCGCGTCCCGCCAACTCTGCAGCTGTGAAATTTGCCGAGCCCCCACCCCAAGTAACAGGGGGTGGGCAGGGGAGGGGTCCTGCCATCTGCTGGCAGGAAGAAAGGCACTATGCCCCAAGGCTGTCCCTGGCAGGAGAGGTGGGTCCCCCAAGCTCCAGGGGTGCCGCCGCTGCAAGCAGCTTTTCATGTGGTCAGCCAAGCCTGTGGCGGAGGGCCTCAGCTGAGCCCAGCAGGCTTGCACAGCCGTCACTCTCAGTCTGAAAACGCCACAGGAGAATTCCTTAGACAAACAATTTGTGAGTTTTAGATTGTGCGCTGCTCCGGGAAGCGTGGTGCAATGTTGCACCCCCAGGTTTGTCCTGCCCAGGGCCAGAATCATCTCTTTGTCCAGTATGTCCACACAGTGTATGCTGCCCGCTTGGCCGTCATTTAGCACCCCTATACTGGTCAGAGAGCCACTGCAGTGGAGTAGTGCTTGTGTCCACGTAACCCTTATTTCACCTAATGATGGCCTCCTTAAGCTGGGTACGGCAGTACATGCCTGTAACCCCATGTCTTGGGAGGCTGAGGCAGGAGGAGTGCTGTAAGTTCAAGGCTACATAGTGGGTTCAAGGCCAGCCTGTCTCAAAAACCCAACAACCCAGTCAGTAAGTAAATAAATGCCCCAAAGTGCAGACTTCTATGACTGTTGTCACAACTCTTATTAGTGTTGCTCCTCTCCTTCTGGGTCTAAATGACAAACACTCCACAGGTGTGACAAGAACAGGATGTACAGGGCTGCGACTTCCCGTGGGCGCCGTGGGCCGTGTTCTCGTGGACAAGAGCTCCTGGACCAGTAACACTGGTCACTAGCAATAACACGAAACGTGGCTGAGCAGTCAGCAGCAGAGGAGGAACTGCCGCTGCTCTTCCTTTTTGTTTTTCTCCTGGAGATGAGAATGAACTATGAACACGGGCACCGTAAAAAGATGCTTTCCTCGATGGGGTCAAAGCCCCCTGGCACATGGGGAGGTAACCGGGTCTGCTAAAGCAGCGGGCTCTGCGTCACAGCAGGGACTCAGCCCAAAAGCGGCACCACCTTTACCAGCTCTGAGGGCTTAAGCAACTCTTTTATTTTCTTCTTCAAGTTTATACTGTCTTCCTAAGACAAAGTTGGATTAAGCAGCGCCTGACCGTCTTTCCCAGCATGTTGTCCTTCTCGTTTTGCAAAGCACGCCATGAATCAGCACCCTGAAAGTGTCTGTGGTTGTGAGGACAGGACCCTTTTGTTTTGTCTTGCTTTGAGACAAGGTCTCACTATGCAGCCCAGGTGGTCTGAAACTTGCCATCCTCCTGCCTCAGCCTCCCGAGGACTGGGATTCCAGGCAATTGTGGCTCCAACCACCTCCCCAGCGGGGCCAACCGCCCACCGTTTGTCCCCAGGGGGTCAGCTGCCGGAAGCCTGGGGATGAGGGGGATAGGAAGCGGGGGGCTGCTGGTCCCTGGCTGTACAGCTTCAATTTTGTTGAACAAGCCCAGGAGATCTGTTGTGCAACAGTTAATACTGAGCAGGGGAGTTGTATGTTGTGTGTTTTCAAACATGTACTTCAGGTTGGCCTTGAACTTGTGGGATCTTCCTGCCTCAGCTCAAGTGCTAGATTGTAGGTGTGCACCACCATGCCAAGCCCAAAACATTTTTGCAGAACCGGGGATTGAACTCAGGCCTTTGCGCTTGCCAGGGAAGGACTTATTCCACTAAGCCATCTCCCCAGCCCCCAAAACATTTTTTAAAAGGAAGCTGTGCTAGTCGTGAGGGCCAGGACCAGCAGACTGCCCGAACGGGGAAGGAACTGAGGCCCTAGGGTGCAGGCAGGCATGGCCCAGTGGGCACCGCCCTGTCCACATCAGGGCCAGCAGGGTCATCTTCGGGGCCCAGCAAGACACCCTGCCCAACTGCCTCAGCACCCTGGGGACTCTGGCTGCCTCATCCCAGGTGGGAAAAGGGCCCTTGCAGCTCCACAGGAGGGCAGCCACGGTGCAGCGGCACACGGAACACACCAGGCAGTAAGGAGGTCTCCGCCCGACCCTGATATGGGTGCCAGGGGAGGCTCGCTGGCCGGCAAGGAGGGCTTGCTTCCCAGGAAGATGTGTGGCCCGCCCCACTGTGCCCCGCCCTCCTGGTGTCCCACTGGGCCCTGAGGCCCAGGATGCAGGAACAGCTGTCCCTTTTGGGAGCCCAGGCCTCCTCCAGGCAGCCGACCTTGCGGCGATCAGACCGCCACGGACTGCCAACGGCCAGGGTCCTTGCAGGGCCGCTTTAGTTGGCCTCACAGCTGCTCTTTAGGGAGGATGGAGCCCAGTGGGGTGACACCGGGCACATCCTGGATGCCCCCAGGCTGCTTGAGCGGGCACCTGCGCCTCTGCAAACACCAACACTAAAGAAAGCGACCCTGAGGCGCGGCGGTCCTCTTCCCAGTCTGAAGTCAGCTCCTTCATAAACCCAGATGGCAGCCCCTTGCTCTGTGCAGACAAGAGGTACAGACGGGGGCGAGATGTGCACTTCGCCTGCCTGAAACGGGCACAGGTGGAAGGTGCCCCCGAGGCACACCTGCGGGGAGCCTCGGGAAGCAAGAGCCGGCCCAAGACGGAGCAAGCACTGGGCTGGGGGACTGCGTGCAGCAAACCGGGCAAGGGAGAGCCTGGAGTGCAGTCCATCACCCAGCAGGCATCCTCAGCAGGACTGGCCCCACACAGAGGAGAGGCCGTGCAGGGCTCTGGGCTGCCGACCCCCCAGCCTGGAACCATACCCGCTTCTTGGGGGTTCCAAGGTAATAGTTTATTTAAAGTGTTTTTCTTCTCAAAGATGGGCAGGGTCAGGGTGGGGCCTTCAACAGCAGAGAGGTGCGGTGCAGCTAATTAAACTGTGTATGCAAGGGCACGCGCACGCACGCACACACACACACCATCTCTAAGTAAAAAGGCCAGGTGTCACATTCCTGGCTCGTGTTAGCCTTTTTCACGGAGTGACTCGCAGATCATGTTCACATGAACAGTTGCCAAACTGCAAATCAGGCCTCTCACATCCGCTATTAATGTTTTAAATGCCAACAAGCAAGGAGCATGAAGTTTTAGGTTAATTTAGAAATTAATCCGACAATGGTTGACTGGATTGCTTTGAACTAAGAGGTAAACTGGGCAGGGGCCCCCAGACTGGGCTGGGATTAGAAACCAGCAACAGCAACGACTCACGAATACGCTGTGCAAGCTCTCCTAGGTACGGGCAGAGCGCCCCTCACCTCAGAGGCGCGGGGCTGTGTTTCAGAGTTTGGATTTTTTGGGGGACCCTGCAAATACACACAGAGACATGTTGGGGCAGGACCCAGCCTGAACACGAAGGTCACACCTGCGTTGCTCACACGGCACTGTCAGGGACCCACATTCTGGACTGAGATGCAGCACATGAAATGCGGGGTGACATTTCCACCACAGCCTCAAGTCCAAAACCTTCAGACTGGAGCACTGTGGATTTTAGACTTTTGAGTAGAGGAACAGGATCCTCACTGGTGACCTGTCCTTGATCGCAGAACACAGGACACAGCCTTGGGGCTCCTGGGCCCGAGCCCCAGCCCCCTGAGGGCCGGGCTGTCATCGCTGCTCTCGGGGGGGATCCTGCAGTGTGCGGGACCTGGGGCACTAGGCACTTCGACCTTCCCCCACTTCAGGGATCACCCACGTGGAGCTGTCCCACTGGCTAGGAAAACGTGGGCTGCCTGCCTGGTTCTCTCCTTTCTGTCCTAGACACTGAGCAGGCAGGGTGTGCTGCACCCTGGGGACCCTTCGCCCGGACACGGCACAGTCGGTGAGATCAGCTTGGCAGGTAGCTGTGTGGACTAGGTCCTCATATGGCATCTGGGTCAAGGAGGAAAAAGAGTGAATTCTCTACCCGGCTGGCTGCAACTGAAGAACCCCTGACCCACAAGTCGGTCCTTGTCTTCCCACGTCCTGGGACCCTGGCTGCGGAGGCCCTGTGCACCCGCGTGACCGCCCCTGAACAACGTCCTCAGAGCCACTTCTCCAATCTGGGAAGAACCCCAAGGTATAAACAGAACCCAACCAGAGAAGTCCCAAAGCCTTTTCACCTGGAGACAGAACGGAATTTTCAGGACTGCAAAAGGCTGAGCACGTGGCGATGTCGCCCTCCGGGAGCCCAGGCCCCCGACCCCACGGACCCATCCAGCTGCACCTCGAGGACTCCTGGAGCCAAGAGGCCCAGGGCACCTCCTCCTGCCAGGGCTGCCAGCACTGTGCTTAGGGGTGCCCACAGGTGCCAGCACCCCCTCTGCCAATACAGCCTCAGCAGGGAATTTCCAACCTTGAAGGTGACCTCCAGGGTGAGCGCGCCGTGTGCCTGGCCCTGTGTCCCCGTCTGTTGCAGGAATCGATGCATCTGCATCTGCAAGTGCGAACACTGGGCTCAAGATCTGCCAGACCCTCTGTGCTGTGCCTGGGGAACGGACCGTTCAGGTAAGCTGGGTACTGGGACCACAAGCCCATCCTCCACCTCTGTGCAGGATGTCACTGAGGGAATCACATCAGTCGCCTCTCTCCATCAGGTTCAGCTGCTTTTTAGAAAAAAGCGTTTGGACCTTGGGGCCATCCGAGCATTTCAGTCTAATCCCCTGATGCCACTCAGCAGTCTGAGTCTTTCCAAATGCACCTTCCCCTGCCTGAAAGACGCAGAGTAACATGTGCCTAACAGACCGGCTATAAAAATTAAAAATACTATGTGTAAAATGCGCGGTAATGTAACCCATTGCCCCATACATGGAAAGCCCTTAACACAACAGCCAAGGTGGCGGCAACGATATTAAGAATAAACCACCTCATGCCGACAGCAAGGAGGGCTCTTGCCCCTGCTCTACAAGATAGCCCACACCCCGGTGATGGTGTGAGGAACACACATGGGTGCATGTGCCGGCATCCTGTCCCCTCTCCCTGCCCGACGCCCCAGGAGCTAGCTCCCACGGGACACGTCCGCCTGGCACCGAGCTGGCTGCTGGTGACCTGGGTCTCGGCTGCTCCAAGAGCAAGGGAAGTGGCATATACAGGACGGCTGCTCTGTCCCTTCACCCTCAGGTTTCTAGCTCCACTCTGTTTCCTGCCGTGCCCTTCTCACCCACGTGAGACCCTTGCCTCCTTGTCCCTGTGTGCCCCTTCCACAGAGCAGAGCTGCCTGTGTCGCGGGCGGAAGACAGCCAAGTGACCACTCTGCCCTCCAGGGCCTAGCCCCGAAGGCACAGCCACTGGCCACACACTCAGGGTGCCCCCAAGTGCAGCAGTTGGGAGCTGCAGGGCTCGCTCAGGTAGGGATGCTCACCCCGAGCACCCGCTCAGGTAGGGATGCTCACCCCGAGCACCCGCTCAGGTAGGGATGCTCCCAATCCATCAAGTGAGAAGAACAAGGCACGAGATGTGCTCCTACTCTTAGAGACTAGACTTCCGCATATTCATCAGGAAAGACTGCAGGAAGATGAATTTAACTGTTTACAGTGACTGTCTTCAGGTACAGGGGTTCAAGTGCTTCCAGTTTGCATTTGGTCTTTCCAAAATGATCATTTTATCATCTAGAAAAAAAGTGTACTTAAAAATTAATTTTCCTAGTCTTTTCTTTACACAGAAATTAATTTTTACCCAAAGAGAGCCCATGTATTTCTGGTTTCTGGAGGTGCCCATGGGCTTTGGTCAGGAGATCAAGACCCAGCAGGCTGCAGGCTGCCCCTTGAGGATCTCAGGGCTCCCTCTGTGAGCTCTGTATCCAGGTTCTTATTGAATACGTTCAGTGCTGAGGAGCTGGGAGCGAGAAACCTGCATGCTTTATGGCAGATCCAGCCTCGGATGTTGTATGACAGCAACAGGAGACAGGCTAAGCACAGGGACATGCCTGGACAGTGGCAGCTAAGATAAGGCCTGAAGGACAGCCAGAAACAGCGAGGACAGGCGGGGAGCTCAGAGCGGGAGAGGGCAGTAGGGCTGGGGCAGTGCAGAGACGGAGGAGTGGGGTGAGCAGACGCACAGAGAAAGGACAGTGAGGGGCAGGTGCAGGTGGCTGGGAAAGCCAGGGCTACACGCGCCAGGGAGCTCTGGCCCAGCCCCCAGCACCCCTCAGACACCCATGAGCAGGATGCTGCAGAGCCTGGGGCCACCCCTGCGCCTGCGGTGCAACCCTGCAGCCAGAGTCAGGAGGGGAGTGGGTGGATGTCATGGACAGTGCTGACCCTACGGGGCGGGGGCCGGGCGCTGCAGACCCGTCTGCCTCGGGGCTGGAGACTTCCCATTTGGGGTTTGTTTCTCTTCATTTCCTACTATTTTATTTATTTATTTATTTATTTATTTATTTATTTATTTTTGGCAGAACTGGGGATTGAACTCAGACCCTTGCGCGTGCCAGGGAAGCACTTATTTTCCTGAGCCATCTCCCCACCCACTTCATTTCCTACTTTAATTTCCTTTTCATAAAGCTCTAATCTAGCCCTGGCTCACCCATGCGAAGGTGATTAGTGCTCTGCCCAGCAGGAGGAAGGGCAGGCTGGGTCCGGGGGGACTGAGCTCAGAGACCACAGCAGATGCTGGTGCCCCCACCTGCAGCCCTTCTCCCCCGGCCAGGGAGGGTGGAGCCAGGCAAGTGCATCACGTCTGCTCGATGCAGCCCCGAGGGGCTTCAGCCAGCAGAGGCCCAGGGAGCACCCACACTGGGACGTGCTGCTGCTCGCTGGACCCACAAGCCTCGCTCCACTCAGGAGGACCTGTGGGCCATCCAGCCCCGGGACATCTCTGCAAGCACTGCCACCAGCTGTCCTCAACCCTACTTTCAGGCGCACATCCCCGCTAATGCCACTGCCCTCCCTGCTGTCCCATGTCACTGGAGACACAGCCCCACCGGGACCACACTGAGCAGTAGCCAGCTCAGTCCTGAGCCCGGGGAATGCAGGGGAGGCCTGGCCACAAGTCAGATGTCACGGCCAGAAACAAGGCGGAGCCTGGGAAGTCACCGAACAGAGGACGGTTGGTGACACGGGAGGGCAGTGCGCATGGCCCAGGAGCCGGGGTGCAGAGCTGACCCGCGGGGCACATGTCGCCTGGCCAGGTGCAGGAAAGGCAGGGGCGTCTGGCAACTTCCATGCGCAGATGTTCAGGGAGGTTGTCTGGCCAGAGGCGGCTACAGGTGGTGTCCCCATCCGGCACGGAGGACTGCGAGGAGCAAGTTAGACAGGAGGAGGCCGATTCCTGTGCCAGGAGGCCCCCGCTCCAAGCAGAGACGGCCCCGTGAGAGCCCTCCAAGGGCTGCAGCTTCCAAGAGGGTCCCTTTCTTCACAAAGCGGTGCCTCCCGCCCCAGCAGAGCAAGGAGACTCAAAGCACTTCCTGTGGGCATGGAGCAGGGGAGCAAGCCGCCAACAGGAAGCTTCTAACCCAGAAGACCGGGGCCAGAAACGGAACAGGAACCTTCCTGTGTGTGTCAGTGGAAGCACGGGGCTGCACTGCGCTTCCACACTGGGAGTCCCGAGCGTGCGCGGCACGTTGCTCGTTAGCCCAGGCTCCCTGCGCGAGCAGTCCCATTCCTGGGGGGTGGGGATGGGGCTGGCAATGCGGGTTCGGTCTCCGCTGTCTGCACCTCCTCCCGGACCTGGTCTCCTTCCCTCTTCAGAAGAGCCACCTCCCTGCATCCTGCCCTCTGTCTTTCACTCTGCTCTCTCATTTATTTCCACTTTGGGTTTCTCCTGTAAGAGCAGCCACGTGGCACGAGGCTGCAGCCGATACATTCCACTTCGCACGGAGCTTCCCGGCCATCCACGGTCCCACCACGACTTGGGGGTGTCCTGGTGGCAGAGCAGCACTGAGGCTTTGCAAGGGCACCCGAGAGAAAGCTGCGGCCAACAACCCCAGGCCAGCCCACGCCCCCAGCCTGCAGCGGTGCTGCAGAGGCAGGATTTGGACAGCACAGAAGTAAAGCAATAACCCGCTGCACCCAGGGGTTTGGAGGAGTAAACGGAATGCACCGAACCCTGTGTGTGCCGGGCGTGGGGCTCCCTTAGTCCACCTCTGAGTGGCTCCTACAGAGGCAGATGCACCTTGAGCCTGAAGCTTAGCCTGTCTTTACTGCAGCTGCAGCTGCACAGGTCTCTTAATTTGAAAACAATGTTCTGCTGTTTTAAGAGCAAGGCACTGCCCAAGTGTACTGTAAAATAAATGACAACTCCCAAAAACAGTTTTTAAAGGTAAACAAAACGCCCACATCCCAACCACCCAGACCTAATCTTGGGACTTTGTCGCGTATCTTTCCAGGCTCTGGAGAACTACAGAAGCTTTTTCCTGTGTTCACAATGAGACAGTTGACGCCCCTTCCCGCCTGCCTGCCAGCCACACACCCAAATCTACAGTTGCTCAAGCCCCTTATATAAAATGGGATGGCATTTGCTTATAACCCCTGTACTTCCTCCTCTATAATTTTTGGGGGCTTTGTTTGCTTTTTGATACGAGGTCTTGCTATGTAGCCCAGGCTGGCCTCGAACTCAGGACAATCCTCCTGCTTCAGCTTCTCAGTGCTGTGTACAGGTATGCGCCCCACGCCTAGCCCTCCTTGGTACCTCAGGCCATCTGTAGCATACTCACCACGTGTAACACCATGTGCATGTGACACGGTCACTGTGCAATATGACTTAGGGGGTAACAAAGCGCAGATATAGTTTACCCCAGTACTCTCCTCCTGGGGCTGGCAGGGCCTCTAGAGCCAAGGCACAGGTACAGGGCTCACGGTGTGACGCCTGATGCGTCCGAGTCCTTTCTCCCCATGATGGTGACGGCCACGGGCACATTTTCATGCTAAAGATCAGAGCTGCACCCCACCAGCACCCTGGACCTCACCACTCTCTGCCAGCCAGTGGGGCTTAGGCTGCTTCTGGCCCCCCACCGCTAGGAGGTCTGGCTGCCCAGCAAGCAGCACGCTGAACAAGGGACCCCATGGGAGGCCCAGCCCATGCACTGGGGGTTCAGCTGCCTCCCAGCTCTTCGGCCTCAACGCTGGAAATGCCCCATGGGTGAGGATGGGGTTGCAGGCCTGGGGGTGCGTACAGCTCTCAGCACGACCCGCTGCCCAACTGCCTTCTGGAGTGGCCCGAGCCTCTCTGCTCCAAAAGGGACCGCCTTCTGAACCCTAATGCCAAATTAAACATGGTGAGCAAAACTGAAGGCTGTTTCTACATTAAACAGACTTTTTCAAGCACTTACAGATTTACAGAAAAATTAAGCAGAAAGCCAATGAACTCCAGTGCACCTACTCTCCTTCCAGCCCCTACCATTGCCACTTTGCAACAGTGTGGACGCCCACTGTCACTAGTGAGCCAGTGCTGGAACACTATTATCCACTGGAGCCTATTTGGGTTCCCGCTTTGTGCAGTTCCTTGCACCCACTGTGTTTTCGTGGCTTGGCAGCAGTTCTTTTTCACTGCAGAATAATATTCCACTGCGTGGATATACCAGTTTATCCATTTGTGGTTGAAGGACATCCCAGCTTTACCAACTATCAATAAAACAGCCATAATCATTCATGTGCAGATTTCTTCTGTGTGTATTTAAGTGTTTGGCCCACTTGAGTACACACTAAGTGTGCCAGTGCTGGATCATAGAGTAAGGGTCTCTTTAGTTTTATAGGAAGCTGCTAACCTGCCTCCCAACATGGCCTGGCCACTGACCCGCCAGCAGCACGAAGGGAGAGTTCGCCTTTGACGTTTTCATGTTAGGCAATGCAACAGGCATCGAAGGGCGCTGGGTCGGCCTCAGCGCACGCCTATCTCAGCGCACATGTGTGCCTCTCGCACGCTGATTGCCATATCTAGCCAAGCGCTTATTCTCCCTGAGTTGTAGGCACTCCCTGGTACCCGGGATGCCGGTCTACACCAGGACTGTGTCCTGCACCCAGGCCCCGCCTGCGGCTCCTCCTTTCATTCTCCCCTTTGGAGGGGCAGGAACTTTTGCCTTACCGAGCCCAGCTTAGCAACCCTTCTTGGAAAAACCTAGATTCTCTTCAGCGTTTTCATCTAGGAGTTGTCTAAGTTCACAACATAGGTTTAGGATCCATCTTGAGTTAATTCTGTGAACACATTATGGTCTGAGTGTAGACCCTTTAAAACGTTTTTTGTACTCAGAATCAAACTCGAGACCTTGCACTTGCCAGGCAGGTGCTTTGTCTCCGAGGTCACTCCTCAGCCCTAAGATTTTTCTATTTTAAAAAGCTATTTTTTGGAGCAGCCTGGGGCCGGAAGCCGCGCAGTCGCTCACCGCTGAGCTGCAGCTGCCCTCGCCTGCTGCTCACCTTCGCTCCAGGTCTGCCTGGCTGCGGCTTCTGCGCCGTTCTTTAAAACCACATTGTTCGTGCCTAGTTAGGTATATGCTTTCTGTCATTTAAAATTACAAGCAGAGGACCAGCCAGATAGCTCAGCAGACTAAAGCACCTGCTTAGGCAAGCACTAGGAGACGGGTTCGATCTCATGCCACTCCCGGGGCGCGCTGAGACTGGGCGTGGCGATCCTAGACTGCAATCCCAGGGTTTGGGAGGCTGAAGAGCATCACTAGGAGTCCAATCTATGCAGTGAGACCCTGCACTAAAGACATAAAACAAATAAATAAAATTACATGCTTGTATTCCCAGCTCCGCAGGAGGCTGGGGGGGGCGGGGCGATCGACTTCAAGGCCAGCCTGGGCAGCTTAGTGAGATCCCACCTCAAAAAACAAAGAAATCTTGTTTTTATCTATTTTTGGAGGTTTAATTTACAACTAATTTCTCCATGTTGTGGGCCTGTGCCTGCCGTCACCGCCCGTGGCACACAACTGCAGCTTCGGTGTGCGTCGCCCTTCACTCAGCCTAAGGCGGGGCTCCGTCTTTGGGGCCGCGTGTCGGAGCCCCTGCAGGGCCAGGAGTGGCGCTTGCCGGTGGGCGGCCTGGCACACGTCCGCGGAGGGCCTGCAGGAACGACGTCCAGGCGTTGGCTGTGAGCGCTGCAGGGGTTCTGGGTCTCCATGCGCGCCCAGAGTGCCCCAGACCCGCACAGTTCTGAGAGCCCAGTCCCAGCACGCAGGAGCCGCAGAGGACGGCCAGGAGCTGACATTTCTAAGCCTGCCACCAGGGACTGACATTTCCAGGAGAAGCAGTGCCAGCGATGCCAGGAGAGACGCGTGTGGCTTTCTGGAGCTGCGCCCGCCCTGGCATTTGGGTTTGTTACAAGCAGAGCCATTTTAAAGACGGCCTGTACCTTTCCGATTTTAGGAAGCAGGGTGGGGAGGGAAAAAAATAAAACAAAACAGCTGGCAGTGACAGAGACAGTCAAGAAAGCGAGCTGCAGGCGCCGGGTCCGGGCAGACAAGGCGCTCTCGCCTGAAGCCGCGGGACTGGTGAGCTGCAGGGACGCGCGCCCCTCAGCCCACACAGCCGCCAGCACCCCACCTCACCCCCGCCCCGCCCCACCCACTCCACAGCCGGGCTCCTCCACGTACCATCAGTAGAAACCCAGCCTGGAGAAGGAACGGGGCTGCATCTTTCTTCCTCTTTACCTGCCATGGCCCCAAAAGGCACCGCAGAAACAAGGGTGCCCAGATCTCCCCGACTAAAAGCTTGGGGGGGCATGCGTGGCCCTCAAGTCCTGCACAGCCCAAGGCCAGCCAACACACACAGCGGCTGCACAAAGCTCAGCTCAGAGTGGCCCTCCTGGCCACCGGAGCGCTGTCACAGACAACAGGACAGGAGGTGGCTCAGGCAGGATCCCCAGGGATGGGCCCTGGGGACCTTGGGCCTCGACCTTCCACTTTACCTCTCCAAGCCTCAGAGGCCACGTCTGGAAAATGGGGACAATTGTGGGCACTACCCACAAAGCTTGGGCCTTCAGTGCCAGCTCTTGGCAAATGATGATGGTGTGTGAGTCTAGCACCCGCCCTGACCAGCCCAGATGCCCCAGGGATGAGGACCACGCTGGTGTCCCCTTGGGCAGGACACAGAGAAGCCCGTCACCTGCAGCTGCAACTCCCTGCCCCCCGTGTCCCCCAAGTAACACCCCAACATGGGCAGGACAGGCTCCCAGATTTATTCCTTAGATGGAACCCACACAGGACTCCAATAACAAGTGAGAAATGAGGGTTCCTAAAACTTGGCCACAGCTACAAACTAGGGCTGTCGCATTGCCACATGGAGGGAAAGTGCACAGCATCCACGCAGCCTTTTCTGGCTAACCAGATGCTATTTGCCAGGTGCCACTATAAGAGACGGCCACCTGCAGGACCTGTGGCCACTGCAGTTCTTCATGCAGCTATGAGCCCAGGATGGTGTCACCCACCAATACCCAGGGCACTGCTGGTGCCAAGGACCTTTGAATAATGAGCCATGTAAAAAGCACAGGCTGGGGCTAAGGCCAAGGGGTCACTGGGCTCCCCGAGGCTTGATCACTAATAAATGAGGTGTTCTGACAGTGACATTTCAGGAGACAGTGGAGCTGGCAGATCACGGCTTCCTATCCAGGTCAGCTCCCCGGGGAAAGCGTTCCAGGGTTCACTGTGCCATCCACCCCCCGCCCACCCATCCACGGGTGCATTCCCACTCCCCTGCGGGTCCCTCCCTCCCGGTCCCGCCCCCTCCCAAACCAAGCAAGTGCAGAGAGACAGGTCAGAGGCATGTGTGTAGATGCTGCCTGGTGCTGGGTCTCCAGGGCTCACGGAGCTGTTCTGGCCCTGGTACGCTGTGGCCCCAGGGCAAGCACAGGGCCAGTCACAGTCACCACCCAGCAGGTCACAAAGATGTGACCCCAGAGCTGCACAGCAGAAACAGCTGGGTGGCAGCAAGGCTCCCACAGCTGTGGCTCCCAAGTGTCCTGCGGTCCCCACAGGGCCCTGCTCACAGGAACCAGCAGGGCCAAGCCTGCTCCCACAGCAGGGGAAGCTCCTGCCACACAGGGGGCTGGGCTGCTCAGGGTCTTGACACAGGACCTCGTGGAGACCAGCACAGATGGAAGGGAAGTTTTACGTACAATGTTTGAATAGGGAAAGCATGCCGCTTTCTCGCTCTCCTCTTCCTCCTGCGTGACTTATGAACCATCGTCTGTGCTTCTGTGTTCATAATGTGAGCCTTTGTTCACTCGCTTACAGAAGGCAGAAAAGAGCTGGGGAGATAGCTCAGTGGCATAAGCGCCTGCCTGACAAGCACAAGGTCATGAATACCTGGTACGAAAATGTTGTCCATGACACAGAAAGGAGCCCCAGTTGGCCATGGTGCGGAACTCCTGTAATTCCAGCCCTCAGGGAGGCTTAGGTAGGAGGACTCAAGTCCAGCCTGGGCAACTTAGCAAGACCCTGTCTCAAAATAAAATATAAAATGAAGGCTACAGCTCAGTACAAAACCCCAGGTTCAGGTTCGATCCCCAGTACGGGGGCGGGGGGGAGTAAAAAAAAGCTTCCCAGGTCCCCAGACCAAGGCGTGCCACCACTCCATGGCAGCTCCCACGAGGGGGGGGGTGATGCAGAGGAAGCAGAGAACCCGCCTGGCTCCTCCCGAGAGAACGGGAGAGCAGCACGCTCGGGACAAGCTCCTGCTCCCATGTCATGAGCCCAGCGCCCCCTGTCTGTCTGTCCATCCGTCCATCCACCTTGGGTCCCAAGGGCAAGCCCTGGGGCAGAACCCAAGTGGCCTCCGTGCTGCTTCTGGTCTGGTGGGCGACGCGATGATGGGTGCTTGGGTCCTTCCTGCCCGAGCTCTGCACAGAAGGATTCATGTCACAGTCCCCCCTCTGGACCCCAGGCCCACAGCTGCCTGCAGCCAGCTCCCTGGAGTGCAGAGCAAGCCGGAATCCTCTTGCAAGCGACTGCGGGCCAGGCGGGCTTGCCCAGTGTGCAGCCTGCACGGCGCACTCAGTAGCTTCTGTTCGGCTGGATTCTCTGAAACTCACAGTGACTTCAAGGAAGCAGCACCGAAATGCCATTCAGTATGGAGCCCTGCACCTACCGAGGCAGCACGGGGTGGGGGCAGGCTGTGAGGAACTGGGAAACGCCGCCGCCTGGGGCTCGGTGAAATCTCCACCCAGCTCCTGCAGACCGAAGCGCACCCCTGGGCTGAACCCAGGGGCCGCGCTGCAAGGACCACGGCCCAGCAGGACCACCCGGCTTCCATAGGGTGATTCAGAGCCAGGCCTGCCCTGCACCTGGAGGCCGGTAACACATGGATCCATAACTCGGGGGGCCCCGGGGCACGGTGTGGAAACCGCTCTCTGGAGAGGAGGACCTTGCACGCGGCTTTGGGTGTTTCAGGAGAGACCAGGCCTGGGCCGCAAGTCCACGTGCAGTGACCTGCATAGTGGGAGCAGTCAGTGCCCAGCAGGCAGCCGCACTGCGGCTCCTACTTGATGGGTGGGTGAGAGGGACGGAGAGGGTGAGCGGCTTCCCCAAGGACATACAGCTTGGGGACAGTGAGCCAGGGACTCGAGCCCTCCAGGATCCTGCTGGGGTCGCTGGTCCCCTGGAATGATATACCGCTGTTTATGAAAGGGAGGCTTCAGGGTGGGCCTGGCCTAACCAGGGAGAAGTGCGGGCGGCAGGTAGGCTTGCCCGCCTGTGAACTCAGAGGAGCCTGCGGGCTCTGCAGCAGGGAGGAAACCACGTGCCCGCTGCAGCCCTGCACACGAGGCCTGCGGCTCAGCCCCGCCTGATGCCCGCCTGCCCCTTCCACTCTGCTGTCACAGAACTCCAGGGGGAGTCACACAGCACACAGCTGGGCATGGCTGGCACTTCCCAAGGCTGGAAGTCTGGTGAGGCCTGGTGCTGCTTCCAGTCGTGGCACAAAGCAGAGGGCAGTGGGCTGCGCTCCACGACTGCCCCGGGGCGGCCAGTCCAGCCCGCCGGCGAGGACTCACTGGAGCAGACAGTGACCTGTCCTGAGGGCTCCAAAACCACACTAGAGCTCACAGGATGGAGGGCAGAACCCAGGATGTAGCACCATGCCTGGCTGGGCTCGTGCCCTTTGTTACGCGGCAACAGCCTTGGAGAGGCGGCTGCAAACCCAGGGCCGGAGCATGAGGTCCTGTGAGAGCTGCTACTCTAGAGCTCAGAAGGTGAGGGTCAGGCAGGCAGGTCGGAAGTGCAGCTCAGACAGGCGTGGCGTGCCAGCCCCCACCCCCCCTGGCGGCTCATCCCATTCGGGGACAGCAGTGGGCGGGCGTACGCAGGCAGAGGCCACAGCAAGGCCCTAACCGCCCACCAGGAAGATGGTGCTGAAAGCACAAGCAAGGGGGCACAGAACAGGTCCCAGGGGTAGCGCTGTAAAGCAGGCAGGCGGGTTCTGGGGAACAGGAAACCCTGGCCCGAAGGGAGGAGTCAGAGGGGCACCGCATGTGCAAAGGGCCTGGGGCACGAGGTGCAAGGGTGCAGAGCGTGCAACAGGACCCTGAGGGGCAGGGTGGGGAGGAGAGTCCCTGGGACACCCGAGGGCGGGGTGGCTGTGGAGACACCGCTGCCTGCAGGTGGGGCCTCTGCTGCTCGAGGAACGTGACACCTCACCACCAGGAACGGCAGCGGCGCACTCCTCCAGCATCTGTGGCACGCAGTCAAAATCCCAGAGTTCCGAGAAGGAAACAGGAAAGACACGTGAGCCAGCCCCGCAGGTGGGCGTGCCTGGTGGCTGACAACAGCAGGCTTTGCCCTTCTCTCTGTCTTCAGGGTGCACAGCAGCCCTGCAGAGGCAGGCCGGGGGTACTCGTGGCCGGGCCCTGGGTGGCAGGGCCTCTGGCTGGTGCAGTGTGCTGGACACAGGGTCCCCAAGGGGAGGCCCCACAGCCAGCCGTCGTTTTTCTAAGCACTGTCCACCATGCCGAGCTTCTACTCCCAGCTTCCAGGGCTGTGATGACCGAAGGGAAGCGTGCAAAGCCCTGGAACAGCGCTGAGCAGGAAGCAAGGCCCCAAGAAGCATCAGCAGCGGCAACTATTACGACAGCCAGGGCTGCCACACGGCTCCGACCAGCACCGCCCCAGCTGTGCTCTGCCCGCACCAGGCGCTGACTTGGTCACTGCTGCCGCCCCAGCCACAGGACAGCAGCCTCCACAGTCCTGTCCCAAAGAATACAAGGCCCCTGGACTTGGGGTGACATCTGCAGCCGGGCTATGGGCGAGTTCCCAAGGGACAGAATCACTCTTTAAAAAAAAAAAAAGATAGCACAAAATAGTATTAAGACGCAAAATTTACAAGTGATACAGAATTTCACTTAACGAAATATAAATGCATAGTGTTGTCTTCCAACTAGCTGTTCATATTACCAGCTGTATACATGCAAAATTGAAAAAAAGAAATATATAAGAAATTAAGGAAAAAAGGTACAAACAGTTGAAAAAGAGAGACAAAACAAATTAAGCATTAACTGCTCCTTTCTACAGACCAGCAGGAATCCACAGTACATTTGTCCTAACCATCCGGCTTACATATATGGATATATCTCTTGCCCCCCTCCCTCTCCTGTCCTTCTCCTCAATTCAGTAATTCCTTCCTTTTAAATAAGTTCATTCCCTTTTCCCAGAATCTATTGTATCCTTTACATTTTATTTTTCTCTTTCAGGTTCTCACACTAAGAAGACAATAAATGATATTTGCACATGTGGGTCTGATTTATTTCACTTAAGAGAATAGTAGCTAGTTGCATTCATTTGCCGATACAAGCCTCAAATTTATCCTGTTTTATAGCTGAATAATACTCCATTGTGTAAAAATACCACATCTTCTTTATCCATTCTTCAGTTGATGGGCTATGTGTTGTTTCCAAGATTTAGCTATGACAAATTGTGCTGCTATAAACATGGGTGCGCATATACTGCTGTATTTTGAGGTTTTCAGTTCTTCTGGAAAAACACCCAACAGTGGAGGACAGTGCCTTTTTCCCCACAGTCCCCCCAGCATTTGTTGTTATTGGCTGACTTCTTGATGTTAGCCATTCTTTCGGGGGTGAGGTGGAAATTCAGTGTTGTTTTAATTTGTATTTCTCTCATAACCAATGATGTTGAACATTTTTTCAAGTATTTACATGTCATTTGTATTTCTTCATCCAAAAAGTGTATATTCATCTCAGATGCCCAATTTGGATTGGGTCTTTGAACTGGGGGGCCTGATTTTTAAAAATTCTTTATGTGTTCTAGAGAAAAAGCCCTTGTTAGAGGAACAGTCTGCTATAATTTTTCCCCAGTTTATGGATTTCCTTTACTCTGTGGGAAGATTGCTTTTCAAGTGCAAAAACTTTTCAAAATGATGGGATCCCAGTTGTTGATTCTTTGAAGTATTTCCAGTGCAGTTTGGCTTTTGTTCATGAACTCTCTACCTACCCCTATATCTTTAACATTTCTACCTACATTTCCCTCCAGAAGATTTAGTGTTTCTGTTTTAATGTTTAAATCCTTGATCAATTTTGACTGTAGTTTAGTGCATGGTGACATACTTGGGTATAAATTTAGCCTTCACCATGTGGAAAGTCAGTTTTTCCAGCACCATTTATTAAAGAGGCTGTCTTTCTTCCAATATTTGGCCCCTTTATCAAAGAAAAGGTAGCTGAGTGTGTTTGTAGTTGTGTCTGCATCTTCTAATCTGTTCCACTGATCCTCAGGTCTGTCTTTATGCCAATACCATGCTAATTTTATCACAGCAGTATTATAGTATAATTTCAGATCAGGGATTGTGTTGCCTCCTGCCTCTCCTTTGTTTCCCAGGATTGCTTTTGATATTCTGGGTTTCTTTTGGTTCCAGATGAATTTGAGGAATGTTTTCTCTATCCCTGTGAGGTATACTAGTGGTATTTTAATCAAGATTGCATTGAATCTGTATAACAGTTCTGGGAATATGGCCATTTTCACAATGTTGGTTCTTCCTACCCAGGAGCAAGGAAAATCTTTCCATTTTTTCAAGTCCTTTTTGATCTCTTTTCTAAGAGTATCATAATTTTCACTGTATAAGTCTTTCACTTCCTTTGTGAGACTAACTCATAAGTATTTCATTTCTTTTTATGTTATTGTGAAAATTGTAGTTTCCCTAATTTCTCTCTCAGTGTTTACTGTGTACATAAATGCTGCTCATTTTTTGGGTGTTAACCTTGTATCCTGCTACGTTACTGAATTTGGTTATTAAATCTACAAGACCCTTGGTGGAGTTTTTGGGGTCCTCGATGTAGAGTATCATGTCATCTGCAAATAACTTCACTTCTTTTCCAATCCTTTCTCTCTCTCTCTCTCTCTCTCTCTCTCTCTCTCTCTCTCGTCTAATTGCTCTGGGTAATGTTTCCAGAACTATACTGAATAAGAGTGGAGACAGCGGACAACCTTGTCTTGTTCCTGATTTTAAAGTGAAAGTTTTCAGTTGCTGCCCATCTAGTATGATGCTGGCTGATGGTTTCTCATAGCTGGCTTTTATCAGGTTGCGACATAGGCCATCCGTTCCGGTTCTCTGTAGGGTTTTTTGGTTTTTTTTTAAATCATGAGTGAGTGTTGGACTTTGTCAAAAAGGTTTTCTTTTCTCCAAATTTTATATTTATTTATTTATGTATTGTTTTTAGTACAGGGTCTACAGGGTCTCACTACAGAGATAGGACTCATAGTGATCCTCCTGTTTCCAGCCTCCCAAGTGCTGGGATTACAGGCATGTGCCATCATGCCCAGTCTCAGTTGCCATCTCAGCATGCCCCAGGGGCGGGGCTGGCAAGGCATGCCAAGGATTGAACCCCAATCTGTATCTGCCTAAACAGACACTTTAGTCTGCTGAGCGATCTGGCCAGCCCTCAAAAGCTTTTTCTGCATCTATTGAGATAATCATGTGAGTTCTGTCTTTGGCTCTGCTGATGTGCTGTATATATTTATGGATTTGTGTATGATGAACCATCGCTGCCTTCCTGCGATGAATCCCACTTGGTCATGATGTATTTGCTGCATTGTTTGCTAGTATTTTATTGAGGATTTTTGTATCTGTATTAATTAGAGAAACCGGCCTGTACTTCTCTTTTTTAGTTGGATCTTTCTCTGGTTTTGGAATCACAGTAATACTTGCTTCCAGGAATGAGTTTGGGAGAACTGCTTCCCTTTCAATTTCACTGAACAGTGTGAGAAAAGTTGGCATTAAATCTTCTCTAAATTTCTTCTAGAATTCAACTGTGAATCCATCAGGACCTGAGCTTTTCTGGTAGGTTCTTTTTATTACATTTTCCATTTCATTTCCCATTATTCAGTTATTAAGAGTTTGCACATCTTCTTGACTCAGCTTTGGCTTTTCATATGTATATAGAAAACTGTCCATTTCCTCTGTTTTCCATCCTGTAAGAATAAAGATTTTGGAAGTTGGTACTGATGATTTTCTGAATTTCTCTAGGCTCTGTAGTGATTTCATCCTTTTCATTCCTTAGTGCACGAATTTGAGTGTTTTCTTTCCTTTTTTTCGATAAGGTTGGCGAGTGGTTTATCAATTTTATTTATTCTTTCAAAGAACCAACTGTTTAATTCATCTATCCTTTGTATTGTTTTCTTCATCTCTGTTGCATTAATTTTTGTCCTAATCTTTATAATTTCCTGCCTTCCTTGAGCTTTGGACTTGGCTTCTTCTTTTCCTAGGATCTTTGAGGTACAGCATAAGATCATTTACTTGGGCTTGTTCTATTTTTGTAATGTGCAAACGTATTGCTATAAATTTTCTTAAGACAGCTTTCATTGTATCCCACAGGTTCTGGTAAGTTGTGTCTGAATTTTTGTTTGATTCAAAATATTTTTAAATTTCTTCTTCAATTTAATCTGTGACCCATTGGTTGTTTAGGAGGTTATTTAATTTCCATGTGTTAATGGTGTTTTTGTGGTTTCTTTTGTCGGTAATTTCCAGTTTCATTGCACTGTGATCTGATAGCATGCATGGGATAATTTCAATTCCTTTGCATTTACTTAAGCATGCTCTGTGTGCTAGCATATGATCTATTTTGGAGAACATCCCATATGCAGCTGAGAAGAATGTGTATTCTATTGTTGCTGGGAAACACTCTGTAAAGGTCTACTAAGTCCATTTCTTCTCAAGTTTAGTTTAGTTCTGCTATTTCTTTGCTGATTTTTTTGCCTAGTTGACCTATCACTTTGTGACAATGGTATGTTAAACTCCCCCATTACAACTGTATTATTGCTCATTTGAATTTTTCATGTCTGTTAAAATTTGTCTTAGGTAGGTGGGTGCTCCTACATAGGGTGCATATATATTTATAATTGTTATCTCTTCCTCTTGCAGTTTCCCTTTATAAGTATGCAGTGACCTTCTTTTATCTCTTTGAATAATTTTTAGTTTGAAGTTGATATTGTCAGCAACCAGAATAGCTACCCCTGATTTTTTCTGGTTTCCTGTTGCATGGAGAATTGTTCTCCACCCTTTGACTTTCAGTCTGTGAATTTCCTTTTGAGTTAAATATGTTTCTTGCACACAGCATATTGTTGGATTTTGTTTCTTAATCCACTCTGCTAGTCCGTTGCTTTTGATTGGTGAATTGAGGCCATTTACACTGATGATTATAACTGATACGTATTGGCTTATCTTTGTCATGTTATTTTCCTGGTTTCATACTTTCCCCCATTTTAGTTACTTGTTCTATTTGGTGGCTCCTTCCTGTTGTCCTTGCAGCTGTGGTTGTTTCTGTCTTTCTAGAATATCCATCAGTACTCTTTGTAAGGTTTGTTTGTCATGAATTTCTTTAGTTGGTCTTTGTCACAGGCAGATCTTATGTCACCACTGAATCTGATGGATATTTTTGCAGGGTACATCAATCTAGGTTGGAAGTGAGTCTCTTTCAGGACCCAAAATACTTCACTCCAAGCCCTTCTTGATTTGATGGTTTGTGTTGAGAAATCTGCCATGATTCTGGTGGGCTTTCCATTGTAGGTGATCTGTTTCTTCTAACAGCTTTGAATATTCTGTTCTTTTGCTGAGTTTCTGATATCTTGACGATTATATGTCTGGGTGTAGTTATTTTAAATATGGCTATTTGGAGTTCTATATGCCATGCTTAGCTGTATGTCAGATTCTTTTCTCATGTTTGGAAATTTTCCTGCGAGCACTTCTGTAAATAGTTTTTTTTTTTTTTTATTAATGTCATTTCTGTTATCTCTTGCTGCTTCATTGACACTTATTATTTTTATATTATTTTTCTTTGTGGCACTCAGTACCTGCTGAATTTTTTTAAAATGTATTTGGTAGAGGGTCCCACTATGCAGCTCAGACTCATAATGATCCTCCTGGTTATAGCCTCCCAGCACTGGATTACAAGCAAGCACCACCACGCCTGGTCTTAGCTACTAAATTATTATTTCCTGGTTCCTTGTTAATTTTAAGAAATCTTTCCTTCGACATTCATTAGCTTCGCCACTGTCTTTGAGGTCTGAAAGTCTATCTTCAGTTTTGTTCAAGCGGCTTTGCCAGCTTTCAATGGAATTCTTAATTTTCTGGACATTTGTTTCATACATTCTAATTCTTTCCTATATTTTTCATTCAGCATTTCCATCATTTTTTTTATTCTCCTCTATTATTTTTATCTATGTCCTCTTTAGCTGTGCTGAGCACTTTTTGATGATTGTTATCATTTCTTTTTTGACTTGAAAGATTATTTCTGATCTTGTTTCTTCCATAGCCTGATGGACTCGTCTCTTTGCTTCAGTTGTTGTCATTTCAGAGATTTCAGGTGTGTGATTTCCAATTTTTTTATGTCCTTCTCTCCTGGATTTGTTCTGGGTGGGCTGAAGGATTGAGACTGCCTTTTGTTCTGGTGTTTTGGCATTTTCAAAGCTCCTAATAATCACCCAAACTTAGCAGTGGTGGGAGAGCAGTGGGGAGCAGGTCAGTAAGGTCGCCGATACAGTGAGGGCAGGGGGGGACTCACCAAGGCTCTCACTACTAGTGTGGGCAACTGGTCAATACCCAACAAAGCTTTGGTACAGGTGGCAGGTGTGGGCCAGATTCACCAGAATCCTGTGGGTCGCCCAGAAGCCTCCTAAGTTCTTAAATGGTTGGATCAGGCACCAGGAAAGCTCTGCGCCTGCGTGCACTGGGCCCACTCTGAATCACTCTTATTGAAGGACCTTTGCACGTTAGCCTGGGGCCCGGTACAGGTGACTCCAGAAAGAAGAAGTGCTGCCTTTAGGCATGACAATCTGTCCCCTGGTGGCTCTGGCTCAATTGAGATTAGCAATCAGACCCCATTTATTCTATAAAATCAACACATTCCTTCCCTATGGTCATCTGGAACATCCCTCAGAGATGGAAATCCGTGTTCACACTAAAACCTGCATCTGGATTTTTATAGCACCTTTACCACTAACTGCCAAGGCTTGGAGGCAAGCAAGGTGCCCTCAGATGGGGAGCAATAAATAAACCACAGTACACATAGACAATGAAATACTACTCAGCCCTGAAAAGAAGGAAACCACCAAGCCATGAAAAGACATGGGGAGGCTTAAGTGCACATTAGGGAGGGCAAGCAGGCAGCTCAAAAAGTCTACACTGTGTGGAGGCAGTGAAAAGACCCAGGGCCACGAGAGGACAGACGTGTCCAAGTAGGACAGGAGACTCTGCACGATGCCATGGTGGCAGATGTGCCATGATTCATCCAAATGCAGAGGATGCACAGCCTGCAGGTAGCCCTAAGCCAACTGGGACTTGGGTGACAAGGATGTGTCCCTCAGAGTCCACCTGTACAACCAATAAGGGCGGGCCCTCTGTGTGGAAGGGCAGCATCTACAGAAGTCTCGGGACCTTGTGTGGGATTCTGCTGCAATTCTAAACCTGCTCTAAAAGGCAGTGTTTAAAAAAAAAAAAATTGCACGGAGCCAGGGATATAGCTCAGCAGCACAGCACCTGCATGGCATGTGTAAGGTCCTGACCAAAAAAAAAATCTCAAACTGCACGGAAACCCAGGCCCTTCTTGGAGGCATCCCAAGAAAACTCACCCTGCAGCAGTGCGCAGGCTCCGGCGACCCTTGGGGGCTGCCAGTTCCTAGATGCTCGCGCCCTTCACACGTGCTGCACTGGCCCTGCCCAGCTGCCGAGGCCCACTGGACCCTCCCCATCCAGCTTGGTGAATGCTGATTTTAAATTAACATGAATAGACAAAAGTCCTGCTCTTTCAAAAGAAGTTGTTTGTGACATAATTGTAAGAGGGATTTTGGTCAGAATGAATTGTATGAAAGGTTTTATGGGGTTTTAAGAAAGCTTTTCCTATTAAATCACTGTAAGACCCCCCCCTGAAATAGCTCAAACTATTGAGAGAAAGCCCATCATCATTAGTGGGAAACCAGAAATGCAGAATATTTCTTCAAAAATGCATTTTTGATACTTTAAGGCCACACAGGAAAAGGAGCCCAGAGCTAATAAAGAGCCTGTGTCCTCTGCAAACAAACAAGACGCCACGGTGTCCTCACTCCAGCGTCGCCCCTGGTGGCTTGGGGGACTCACGAGGCCTCCAGGCTCTTGATTTGTTTCTTTGTAAAGACACCAGCCCCTGGGCATGATGGTGCACCCCTGTCAGCCCAGCGCTTGACAGGCTGAGGCAGGAGGACCACAGCAAGTTTGAGGCCAGCCTGGGCTATATGGTGAGACCTGGGTCAGAAAGACAGAGAACAGGAAGAAGAGGGGAGGGGAGGGGAGGGATGGGGAGGGGAGAGGTAGG
>NDGN011384305.1:0-12163 GCA_002564285.1 Tympanoctomys barrerae | reverse complement strand
AGAAAGAATTCAGAATTTTGGCTAAATAAATAAAAGCACGAAGCTTTGTGTTAATGAATGGTCTTCTGCTATGTTAAGAAATTTTTTCTGTTAAAAATAATATTTGTTGGCTGGGGAGATAACTCAGCAGTCTAAGTGCCTGCCTAACAAGCATAAGGACCCAGGTTTGATCCCCAGTACCACATGCCATGCCAGCACAGAACTGGACGTGTTGGGGCATGGCTGTAATCCTAGCTTGGGAGCCTGAGATAGGAGGATCACTATGAGTCTGAGCTGTATAGCAAGACCATGTACCAATATATACATAAATAAAAGATTAAATAATAATAATATTTGTCTTAGGCAGTTCAATGTAATTTGTCCTCTCATTATCTAACCTGTCCACAGCAATTTCTGCACTTATTTCTGAGACTAGGTCATTCAGGAGTGTCCTTACATCACAAAATATAACTATTTAACTCTAAACAGAGGGAAGTAGAGGGCTATTTTTAAAGTACTGCAACAAAATAATTAACCCAGATTTCTATATTCAGCTAAAATGTTATTGAAGAGCAAAACTGAAATAAGGTCATTCTCAAATGAAAATAAATGTGGATATGCATGCATAAAAAATGTATAAACAGTTAAATTTTGAACACTGTCTTAACCTCCATCCAATTATGAGCTGTTCAACTATCAGCTGTTCATGTTCTCAAAATGTCATTCTAGCATGCTCTAGGAATTTTGGATACATAGCAGAAAAGGAGTCTGAAGGATACTTGAAGAACAGAATTCTTTCAGAATTCTTGGTAAAAAAATGTTCTCAGGGTAGAAGACAAGCCATTGGCAAAAAGTAAACATCTGTATACCATGAGAGTTCTATCTATCCATAACAAAGATACTTCACTTTGAAAACTCTATTATATAAGTTTTAGTAATAATAAACATAGCCCAAAAGAAGTAAAAGTTCTGTTTCAAGTAGTATGAACTAACTGTATATATTAGTACACAGAAAATAGACCCCCATATCTGCACATCATTTTAAAGCCAATTTTGAGTGACTTCTGTCATTAAGAACTGTGAAGAGTAATCTATATACTGACAGATAATATTTTGCATTAAATATATATAGTATTAAAAGCTAACCAAGGTTAAGATACATTTAGCCAACAAATTATAAAAGTGTTACAACATAATGGTAACTAGAACTATCTGGAGAACTCATGAATTTTAATACACATTTCCTTTGCATCATTGTGAAGATGACAAAATAATCAACTTGTACTAGCTAAGCTCAGTGTAGCATTAAAACTGCATTCAACATACTAAAACCAACTTTATCAATAGATATACTGAAGTTATACTCTCTTCTGGAGATCTTTATGTCACCAAATGTCTACTCTTTGCTAAACAATTTACATATTTTATCTCCTAATACTCTTTTCTTTTTGTGGTACCGGGGATTGAACTCAGACCCCTCACTTGCCAGGCAAGTGCTTATTCTACTGAGCTATTTCCCCAGCCCCTTCTCATAATACTCTTAAGAAATATCTCTAGCTCCAGATCAAGGATGAAGAAGCAAAAGCTTAAAGCAGTTCTTTATCTTAATCAAGATGAGCTCCCTGGTGGAGCGATCATCAAAGTCAGAAAGGTCCCATACCAACTCTACTACACCTTGCCTTCATACCAGTGGTTTGACAACAATTAAAGACATTGACATTGAACAAATAAAGCTCAAAATACTACATATAGGAAGTCCCTGAAAAGGGTACAAAAAAAAAACCCAAATCCTTTATCCTTTTTGTGTTTGTTTTGTTTTTCGACAGAAGCGAGGATTGAACTCAGGCTCTTGTACTTGCCAGGGAAGTGCTTACTCTACTGAGCCATCTCCCCAGCCCTAAAAACCAATCCTTAATGAAGTGTCTCAGATCAATGAAAAGAACAAGAAATGAATTATTGAAACTTCACAGATTCTGAATAGAAGAGTTCATTTTGTTCCATGGAATTCTCCTCCTGCCTTTGTCTCAATGTCTTATTTTGCCTCCTTTCAGAGAAAAGAACCTAAGCAGGGCCTACAAACAAAAAAAGGATAAAGGATTTGGGGTTTTTTTTTGTACCCTTTTCAGGGACTTCCTATATGTAGTATTTTGAGCCACTATCCCAGTCCTTCATTATTTTCTGATTATAGTGCCTTAAAGTAGTCTTTGGTTTAAGTTTTAGAGCTGGAGAATTATTATTATTATTATCATTATTACTATTTTACTTTTATTAGTACATGTTTTCAGTACATAATGATTACATTTACTGTAGGAAATTAGTACATGTGCATAATACATTTTAATTCTATTCTCAGCTGTTTTATTTTTTCAGCATCAAATTCATGTATTTATTTTATTAGACTATATAAAGTTAATTATCATATAGAGAATTCCTGAGCAGAATTTTATAAACAGCTTAAGTACTGACTAAAGTTAATTAAGCCCAATTTTCTTAAATACAAAGTGAGAAAAATAGTCATTATAAAGACTCATAAATAATAAAAAGAGTATAAAAATATAGAAGTAGAAAGAGGCATATATTTATTAATTTATTTATATGGCCATCTATCTACATTTATATATTTGTTAGCATATACTCACACTGCCTACTTATCCCTAATGCATGGAGTTTTAAACTTGTTCACTTACCTCATGCATCATATTCCTCTCTAGTTCAAAGTAATTCTTCTATAACCTCCCGTAAGTATTTCTTTCTCTCACTATGTATGTTAGGGGCTTAGTGGAAGATTTTTCACTTACTGAATAAAAACAGGGTTGATGTTAGTTTCTAAAATTCAAAGGTCTTTTGCAAATGGGAAAGATACCAAGAGATGGAGATGGGAGAGGAAAGAAAACAGGGAACTGAAATGAATTAAGATATACTTCGTACATACTCCTACCCTCATGATGAGGAACTACAAACATGCATTGACAAAAGTTTAAATTAAACTTTAAAAGAATAAAAGATCTGAGACTTCACTTCAATTCCCAATGAACAGCTGTAGGACACATTATTATTAACAATACTATCTTTAGGTGATTGCTGCCATTTATACCATTTATAAACAGAATAGCTTACAGTGAATAGAAATATTATCTTTTTAACTTATCTAGGAAGTCTGCTGACTGAACGAGACTTTCTATATAAGCATTTCACTTATGCTTGTGTTGTAACAAAACTTAAAGAGGATAGGTAGGAAATAGTAAATGTTTAACTTCTCATTAAGAATTTTGGATCTGGAGTTCTAAGCAGCACACTTATACCTCGACATTTTGGTAGACCAGGTTCCCCAAAGAGTTTTTCCTTTCAAAAATACCAGCCGCCAGCGACAGTAGGGTGAGCATGATATGGATTTTGGTTCTTGCAGTCATCTAATCGTGGCATGTAAAATTGTGCTCTGGCAATTGCCGGAGAGAATTGTTCACAATTGTGCTTCATGATTGCATCCTGTAATTTACAGTAGATTTATTTACTTTTCAGTTCACTAACACTGAAGAAGGATGAAGGGGTAATAGGTGAAAAAGGAAAAGGAAAAAGAGACTTGGAATTTACTTCCATTATCATCATGGCCACCAGATCTTTATGCTTTCATGTCTGAGGTGATAAATCTGGTTCTGTATTACTATAAGGTGCTCATGCTCATTTGAAGGCTGCCCATTTCAAAATGTTAGAATATCTATTAATTGCATTGACCAGGGGGACCACCCATTTGGGCCTCCCTCCTGTCACTCTCTCAGACAGAAGTTTTCTTTTCCTCAATAAATATATTCTGTTCATAACCTCAAAAAAATTATATGAACAAACTAATGATTTTCTTTTCTACAAGATTCTGAAATTGTTAAATCCACAGAGCCTACTGTATTATTGTTCATTCACATCAAAATTGTCCTTGACCATTAAAAAGATAACCTAAGAAACATTGAACATTAAGATCACTAAGGTGACTTTTTTAGTGAACAGATAGCCAGTTTTAAAGAAAAAGTATACGTTTTCTAATGTGGTGCTACATTACAGTTATTTTATTCGGTTAAATTTCTTAAACAAATTAAAGCCTCCTGATGAAGGGAAAGAGAAAAAAGAAAATGAAATTACAGAGTGCAGCAGGCTGCCAAGGAAAGATTTTAAAAATGTAAAGCTAAAACATCAGACCCTTAGATGCAATGAATTGGCAATGTCAAAATAAAGAGAAGCAATAATACAAGATCCATGATAACTTCAAACATTTCAAAACTTTGTCTAAGTTTAACCTTCACAGACCAAAATAAAACTCTAAAACATTGTCACCAACATATGAGAATTTATACACTATTTTATCTAATGGAAGCAAAAGACCAGTTCTGAGCTCCATCTGAGTGGTATCTTCCTTATTCTTGAGCTGCTGAAAGTGTCAAATAAAGGCAGAGTTTTTATTCCAACTTCTTTCCAAATGTGTCTCTATTTTTAAGAGACTTAGATTTCAAGCTTCAACCCATCGTTCAGTTGCTAATATAGTTCAGAACAGAAATTGATGAGCTGTAAGTGGCTCTTGTCAAGTTAATACCTTTAGAGCACTAGGAAAAAAAATGGAAAAAGAAAGGATAAATCCATACCTTAAAGTAAAGAGGCTTAAGTATTTAAGTCTTACTTCTCACATTATTGTACAGGCTTTGTGGTTTCAAAGACTGCTGATTTCAATTCCAAATACTGGGAGAATTAAAAAATGTTAAGTTTCAAGACCAGGAAATTTGGGGGAACTCTGTTTGGTGTGCACAAACCCTAACATCAAAAGATTCACCCCCATTAGTTAAAATCTTTGCTCAATTTTACTGTACCAAAAAGGATGACATACAATTAGTCAATCAGTGAAGAAAACAGAAAATTCACTTACTTCTCAGATCCCCTACTGAGCTGGAGACAGCCTCCAAATGATAAAAATAAATTTGAGTCATCACAGAAATCATATTTGTCTCATATTTTTAATATAAAAAGCAATGCTAATTTTCTAAGCCAGGAATATTACTGGAAATTACCAGGTCCCTGAAGGTATTCATTTGTTCAGTAAATTTTCCTGAGTTAACTGAACGTATCTTACAATCATAAATCCTGGGCATGCAGCAAAGATTAGGGTACTTGGGTGAGTGTGTGTGTGTGTGTGTGTGTGTGTGTGTGTGTGTTGTATGTGTTATGTATTGTGCCTATGTGTGTCCACATAAAGGTGAGAGAATGTAAGCTGTAAATAAAGAGACAAATAAGAAAAAGAAAACAAGTTATAAAAAGAACTGAAGTAAAAATGATTGAATCATCAATGAAGATTTTATAGCCAGGGAAATTTCACTAATACTGAACCTGGGATATAACTGGCAAAGGGGTCTCAACACTGGAAAGATTAAGGTGAGCAAGTAGAACGTGGGCTGATGGATGGGAGTGAGACAGGAGTGCTTGGCGTGGCTTTAGATAATAGGTGAAAGAGAAGGTACTCCAACAAAGTTTATAGTATAACCAAGGAGGAAGTCATATTTGGCCTTGGCAATGTAAGAAACTTAGATTCATTCCAAGTGTGACAGAAATTTGAAGTAATTTTTAAGTAAAAGTTAACACTACTGAAAAATGTGTAGTTTTAAAACATCCTGTTGGTTTCTGTATGAATTGTTAGCTAAATTATAACAAAAATCTTCACATAAGAAAATATGAATTGTTCTTTAAAATGTCCCAGGTGGTTTGTTTATACTAAAATATTTCAATCTGAGGACAAGCACTGTACTACTTGTTGAAGATCAATTTCACCTGACTGAAAGATGAGTTATAGAATTAACTACAGGAAAGGGACACAGACATGACTTAAGCAATCTAAGAGTATACAATGATCATTTACAGAAGTGTCTTAATGAAATAAATACAAGGAATACAGCCAAGGATGCCCTGAGAAAAGGAATAAATTATGGTTCTGTTCACAATGGTGAAAGAGGGCAAGGTTTAAAGAGCAGAACAATAAATATGGTCATGTACATCATGAACTCCTGATATATTCAAAATATTCAATTGATATGCTAAGTCAGTGACTAGATAAAATGATTCAAAGGAAAATAACACTGGGTTGAGAAATAAATATGGACATTACCATCGTAACTAGAATTGTCTATGTGTTGAAATTTCCTAGCAGGAGACTATAAGAAAGTAAAGTTTAAAAAACTACCAGATTTTGTAACAAACTAGAAAATGAAGTACTTGAAAAGTGAAACTGCCACAGCACTGGTCATTTGAGAAATGCAAATTAAAACCTTAAAATATCATCTCATCCCAGAAAGAATGACTTTCTTAAAGAAATCAACTAATGACAAATGCTGGAGAGACTTGGGGAAAAGTTACCCTTCTCCACTGTTGGTTCAAATGCAGACTGGTACAACCACTATGGAATTCAGTGTGGAGACTCCTCAAAAACTAGAACTGGAAATCCCATTCAATCCAGCTATTCCCCTTCTGGGTATTTTCTCAAAAGAACTGAAATCATCATACCATAATGATATATGTGCACCCATGTTTACAGCAACGCAATTTGTCATAGCCAAATCTTGGAAATAACCCAAATGCCCATCACCTGAGAAAAACTTGTGGTGTTTTTATACAATGGGATATTATTCAGTTATAAACACAAACTTGAGGGCTTTATAGGTATGTGAATGCAACTAGAGGTTATAATCATAAGTGAAATAAATAGAACCCACATGTGCAAATACCATATTGTCTCCCAAGTGTAAGAACCTGAAAGAATAAATGAAACCTGTCAGGTTTAATATGTAGTAAAATGGAAAGAAACTGATCATAAGGATTAAACAAAGAAGATGAGGCAAGGGAGAAAAGATAGGAAAAAAGGAAGGGGAAAATCATGCAAGTATATATACAGGATGGTTGAGATAATTGTACTGATAATTTTCATCAGTTTTTTGAAAATAGCACTGAATGTGTAGAATGTTCACTTTGACTAACTCTATGCTTATATCTGTGATCTAAGCAACTATATCAAGGAAACAATGTGTAATACAAAAACCATGGTTGAATATTTCTCATCTTGGTTGTCTAAATGTGTACTTTTTCTAATGTCTTATCAATTATTATCGTACATTCTTTAAAATAAAATTTAAAAAGTAAAAAGGAACAAGAAAAAAATAAGGATTATTGAAAGCAAGTGTTAATATTCCATTATTTGCCAAATCTTATATAACTAAGTTAATCTGAACTACAGATTTGATGATAAAAACAGGCAACATAACAACTATTGATAATTTGCTGTTCTTGTTTTGAAAATCTATAACATATGTATTGGTGTATGCTACACTGTTTCTGTCTCTGTATCTGCTATTCATTTTTTCTTTTGTTTTTACTCTTCAAAATAAAATAAAATAAAAAGCGAAACTAAAAGAGAAATGGCCAGAAAGGTAATACTGAGAGAATAAATGACAAATGATCATGAAGCATTGTAAAGAATCCATGAGTTTCTTTTATGTGAACAATAATAATTTTGTCGCTTGTTCTATGAAAGCTGACAGAATACACATGATGTTGTTTAGAAACATAAGACTTTATTATTCATAGCCAGGAACAGGTATGAGACTTTACTGACTCCCAGTTATCCTTCAAGTCCCACGAATTGGTGTACAGTGTTTGTGATGCATGACTACACTGTTTTTCTTTTCTTTACAGAAAAAAAATCATTGATTTTGGAAGAGTCACTACTTTTGTAGTAAGGCAGAAACAAATATGCTGTTTGTTAATAGGAAGATACCATCTTTTTCCTCACTGTTGCTTTATAGAGACAATCTTGAGCACCTGAACAACTGCAGATTAGTTTATGACTTTCCATTATTCCCATAGCCAACTCAGGAGCTTTTGTGTATTACTAATATTAACTATGATTCTGAAAAGATAAACAAATTGAAGATAGAAGCAATGTCAAATGGATGAAGCAAAATGGAAATGGATCATTAATAATCTAATTAAGAACTATTTCATTAGTGTCATATAATGTAAAAATACACTGAAAAGCAAATAGGGGACCAGGGAGATAGCTCAGCAGCAAAAGTGCCTGTCAGGCAAGTACAGGGTCCCTACTCCAGTCCCTGGTGCCACACACACACACACAAATAAAAGTGAATAGGGGACATGGAAACAAGACCATGGAATAGTTTTAAAGAATTCAACAATAAGAGGATAAAAATAAGAATGACAGCTTGAAGTGGGGTACTAAAATGCAGGAAGATTTTTGTTTAGGTATTGTTCATTTAAATATTATTGGAAACAGTCAATGAAATTTTCACAAGCTACAGCATAGAAGGATGCTACTAAGTTTTCATTAAGCATGCTTAGGACATTGCTGGAAATTGATTTAAGACCCTGTCTTACTTTTCTCTTGTTGCTGAGATAAGATACTCAATGCCTCAAATTAAGGAAGGAAACGTTTATTTAGCTCACAGTTTATGGAGATTCTAGTCCGTAATGTCCGTGGCAGACAGCAAAAGCAAGAGTGAAAGGGGAGAATCAAGCCTCTTTTCCTCCTGTCTAATGTACGCAGGCTACCCGCCCAGGGTGGGTGTAGCGCTCACACCACCTCCGTGTCCTCCTCTGGCACAGGGTCAGGTTATTTACAAAGTGAGTACCCTGGCTCTCAGGGGAGTGGAGCTGAAACACTGTAACTCTATTTCCTGCAGTGAGGGCATGAAAACAAGAGATCCAGGTTTAAAAAGCTTTCTTCAAAAGACCTTTCCCATCCCATGACCGCTCAGGAGAGTCACTTTTGACCCCACCTGGGGGACATACAGACACAAACCATAACAGTCCCTCAGAAAGGGAACTTGCGGTCCTAATACCCGGTATGTGTGAGAATTACCTCATTTAAAAATAGGCCCACGTGCAGATAAGCAAGTGAAGATGAAGAGGACTCATCTCAGACACCACAGCATCCATCTAAAGAGGGGACTGTTGGACAAGATGTGCGTCCTCAGGAAGAGAAGAAAATGTGAGCCTCCAGAGAGCGCAGCATGCCTGAGGCTCAGAGTTGGCTGGAGGAGCTGACAAGATAGGATAGCGTGAGTTTCTATTTCGAGCTTCCACCACTGCGAAAGAATACATTTCTACTGCTTTAGCTCCCGATCCTGTAGTACTTTGTTATAGCAGTCTGGGCAAACTGATATAGACATCATTTTAAAAAAATTCTAAAAGCAAAAGCACAAAGGAATAAAGCCTTTAGCAGCTTTTATTTCGCTGAATTTCAGGACAATGAAAGCATGTGTCTGTTTCAGGATTGTATCATGTTGAGAACGCTAAGTATTCATTCTGAGAAAAACCTCAAAAGGGAAGTAAAGAAGGAAGGACCAAAAACTCATGCAGAATGATTTTGTTAGCAGAATGATAATTCAATATAAGTTAGCCTAATTTATGGCTATTCAGTCACCAAACACTCTGTGTTTGTTAATAGAGTATTTCAAAAGAAAGTGGGAAATGCAATTTAGTGCAACATGAAAATAATTGGGGTTGTGAGGAGTGGCCTTCTGAAGGGATCTAAGCCACTTTGTAGAAACAGGAACCTAAAACAAGACTTCCAAAAAAATTACCCAACCATTAAGATTTTGTGTCTTTTCATCTGCACACAAAGTGCTCTGTTAGATCACCTCTAAGAATTATTATAGAAATTACTTTTAAAACCTAGCGTTCTGGTATAAGTGCTTATTCTCAAGCACATCAAATATAACACATCGCTGAGGCATTCTTTTTATAAAATTATTCCTGAATATTACCAAATACCTTCCAGTAACATTTGCTCATTATTTATAGATGATTCTTATTCATTTGATATGGTTGCCAAACTTTTTCTTAATTTATGTTTTGGTTTTTTCTTATTCCAGTTTCCCTGATTATACTTTTCTGCTGTTCTTCTTAGACTCCATTTAGGTTGTGCTTATTTATTTCATAGAAACTGTGCATCTCTTTTACACAGAGATAGCCACAGCTATTCAAATAGCACACTCCACCAATAACACTCTCTGACAAACCAACTAAAATCAGTCTTCTACAAGTTCAGAAAAGATGAGGTTCTACCATCTTTGGACCCATGTTTGGTTTTTGGTTTTTGGTTTTTTTCTTTATCTGTTTCCCTGTTGTTAGGTATTCCTAGTAGTGGTATTTCTTTGAGCAAGTGAAAAGATATTGTACTTCCTCGAGCTAGGGCACTCTTTGAACAATATCCATTTAGCTTTCAAATTGCCTGTGACTATTAATGAGCTTATACTTGTAACAGAATTAAGATAGGAATTAAAGACTGACCATATGATTCGAGACTCAGAAATAGTTCAGCAAGACAAAGTACCCGGGACTGTTACAGACAAGCCAGAACAATACATACCAATTTGAGTGAATGGAAATGGACAATTAGTCTAATTTATAGAAATCATTGCCAACATTCCTAGAATAGCTTCAGAATATAAATTTCTATGATGGCAACAGAAGCAAACACTCAGGAAATTTCACAGCTGGGCTTCTTGTTTACCTATCTGTTTAAAAAATATCTGGTAGACAGTGAGACTGCACCTCACTGCAGATTGGTGCTTAACAAATCAAAACCAGTTCAACTGCCTGAAAAAAAATCTCCATACAAAGAGCAAGCTAACAGACAAAACCAGTCTATCTTGCATATGGGCTCTGTGCTCACCATGCCTGCAGTAAGAGCCTCTGATCACCATGTTCTGGAAATACACTGTGGCTTTTCTCAAGGAAAATTAAAATGTAAGGCAATTTATTTATAAAAATAATTCCATTTTGACTTTACAGAAGTATGAGACTTGCCCTTCAAAAAAATAACAATTTAAAATATTTTAAAATTCTATGGTATCGAAGTCTTAAGTTCTTGAGTTAGTTTTATCTTTATTATTCACAAGCTATTCAGTGTATTAGTAACTAGGCATATAATTAAACATATATGCATACTATTAGTCTAATTTTATAGTCCATATTAAATTGTGTTAATTACATGTGTTTGTATATAAATAAAAACTTTAACACTTTTTGGAGAGGTCATATAATAGTAGCTAGGTTTGGGGGCAGTAATAGAGAAGAGTAACATTCTGTATGAAAAATAATTAAATAACATTATGAGAAAAATTTCTCTCAGTTTGGTTCCCTAGATCCATATGCTCTTCCTATATATTAAATTTAATTCTATAAACAAAATTCAGAGAGTAAATCACTATGTACATCATCTAGTATCCAGGCACACTCAATGTAAAAACATTATTAAAATCATATAAGATATTTTTCATATTTATTAAAAGAAAAGACTACTAAACGCTCCTTGTAAATGTGTGAATTTTAAAACTTAATTTAATTTATTCAATGCAGTGACTATCCTCTGTCATTTTTAAGTAAATTGAAATAAACATTTATGATACAATTGTATCATAAATATTTTGCATTGTAACTGAGGATTGTTCTAGGATTTCCCTGATCCAATAGAGGCATATTTTTCTTGTCATTTGAGGGGATTCTGTGATCTTCTCACATTGTTTTCATTCAATAGCATCAAAGACATGAAGAGATCACTAAAATTCAAATTATAATTTCTTAAATTTCTAATATGAAAAAGAATTAGGGATGACTGCAATGGTATGACATCATAAATGTATTTTCTTTGGGATGACTCAGCGGTCAGTTAAAAATGAACCATGATTCAGGAAAACAAAGGAACTGAAACAGATTTAATTTCATCTAAATAATAGTAAAATTGAAACTGTAGAAAAGGAAGAAAAATTTAATGGCAGACATCATGAAAGAAAAGCACTAAGCCAATGTCTAAAGCTTGGGAAATGTCACTCAGTGAGTCAGACAGATCTGTATGTCAGAATATGAGTGACAATTTGACTAATAAAAAAAAAAATCCAGAGACCAAGCTTCAATGACAAGTTGCAATGTAGCAAATTTACGAAGGAGAGAAACCAAAACAGCCATTTTACCTGGTTTTTTAAAAATCTTGTTTTCAATGTTTATTCTTGCATACTGCATTTGCTTTTTGTAGCCCATGCTTACCAACCATCTGAGTGTTTAAAATAGTAAAACCCTGATACTGGTCTTTATCATGATTCAGCTCGATTTGTCCCTTCAGCATGATTACATCAGTAATAGT
>NDGN011384292.1:0-11540 GCA_002564285.1 Tympanoctomys barrerae | reverse complement strand
CTTCCTTCATTTTGTGTGTTGGGTATTTGTCCCAGCAACGAATAAAAAGTAACTAAGACAAACCCTAAACCTAAACTTCTCCTAACTGTAACCCTAAACCTAAACCTAACACTAACACTAAACTTGACACTGTCCTAAGATTAACACTAACACTAACACTAAACCTAAGTCTAAATCCTAAACGTAACAAAAACTGAAACCTAAGCCTCAACCCTAATATTAGCACTAACACTATCCTAACACTATCCTACCCATAAGACAAACACAATCCCTAATACTAAGTCCTAACCCTAGCCATAACCCTAACACTAACTGTAACCCTAACACGTAACAGTAACACTAACTCTATCCTAACAATCACTTTAACACGAAGCCTAACACTAAACCTTACCCTAATTCCTGAACCTAACACTGATCCTAACCTTAAGTCCTAACAGGATCCCTAACTCTACCCTAGCTCTCGCCCTAACCATAACCATAATACTAGCCATAACAGTATCCTACCATTAACGCTAACACTGACCCTAACACTAATCCTTACCCTAACCCCTAACTCTAATACTAAACCTAACTGTAACACTAAATTTAACCCTAACCAAAACTGTAAACCTAATGCAAACCATAACCCTAACACTAACCTGAACCCTAACCCTAACCCATAACCCTAACACTAACCCTAATCCTAACCCTAACAGTAACCCTAACCGTAACCAAAACCCTAAACCTAGCCCTAACCATAACCATAACCGTAAACCTAACTCTAAACCTAGACCTAACTGTAGCTTAACCTAACCCTAACAATAACACTAACCCTAACTCTAAATTTCTCCTAACATTCACCTTAACCTTAAGCCTAACACTAAACTTAACCCTAAATCCTGACTCTAACTCTGATCCTAACATTAAGTCCTAACAGGTAGCCTAACTTCTCACTTCTAAAACTTGACTTAACACTAACAATAACACTAAGCCTAACACTATCATACCGCTGACACTAACACTAACACTAACACTAACACTAACACTAACACTAACCTTAACAGTGAAACCTAATACTCACCCTAACACTAACTCTAACCCTAACTCTAACCCTAACCGTAAACCTAACCATAACTGTAACTAGCCCTATGGTTAAACCTAACCCTAAACCTATCCCAAAACCTAACCCTAACTGTATTCCTAAGCCTAACAGTAACACTAACCCTAACACTAACCCTAACAGTAACTGTAACCATAATCATAACTCTAAATCTAACTATAATCCTAACCTTAACTGTAACCATAATCCTAACCCTAACCTTCAATCTAATTGTAACCATAAACGTAATCCTTTCCCTAACCTTATACCTAACAATAACAATAAAATTAATCCTAACCACTTACACTGACTCTAACCCATACCCTAAGTCTAATGCTAACCATAACCGTATCAGTATATATAACCATGATCTGAAACCTTCTCATAACTCTAACACTAACCGCAAGGCTAATCTTAACCCTAACTATAACCCTATACATAACCATAACCATAATTGTAACCCTAACCTCTAGCCCTAACTCTAAACTGAAACCTATCTCTAACCATAACCACATCCCTAACTCTAACCCTAACCCAATCCTAACCATAAGCTTAATGCTAACACCAACCCGAAACTTAAACACAATCCTAAACCTAACCATAGCACTTAACCATAACTCAAGCCCAAATGCTAAACTTAACCCTAACAGTAATGGTATCCTTAAACCTAACCATAACTGTAACCATAACCATAACCACAAGCCTAACTCTAACCCTAACTTAACCCTAACCCTAACCCTAAGCTTAAAGGTAAACATAACCTTAAATGTAACTCAAACCCTAAATGTAACCCTAACCCTAACTCTAACACAAAACCTAACCCTAACACTAAACATAACTGAAACCCTTACCATAACCCTAACACAAACGCTGCCCCTAATTCTAACCTTAACCTTAAAACTAACCTGAAATGTAACCCTAACCCTAACCCTAATGGTAAACGTAGATGTGAACCTAGCCCTAACCCTAACTCTAAACCCAATCCTAAAAATAACCATAACCCTAAGCCTAACTGTAATGCTAACCCTAAACCTAACAGTAACCGTAATCTTAACCGCAAGCATAACAATAACACTAACACAAACACTAACCCTAACCTCTAACCTTAACACTAAACCTAACCTTAACTGTAACCCTAACAGTAACCATATACCTAACCCTAACCGTAAGGGCAAACCTAACCCTAACCATAATCATAACCCTAACCCAAACTCTAACACAAACAGTAAACACAAATGTAACTGAAACCTTAATCCTATACCTTACCATAACAATAACTTTAATCCTATTATTAACCCTAACCTCAAACTTAACCGCAACTGTAAATATAACCCTAAACCTACCCCTAACCCTAACACTAAACAGAAACCTATCCATAATCCTAAATGTAATACTAACCCTAAACCTAACACTAACCATAACACTATAAGTAACACTAACCCCTAACCCTAACTCTGAATATTACCCTAAAACTACACCTAAACATAACTGTATCTCTAACCCTAATTGTAACTATAACCAAAACCCTAACCCTAAACCTGAACTTAACCCTAACCCTAACTCTACTGGCAACCCTAACCTTAACCTTAACCAAAACCCTAATACTAGTTTTAACCCTAACCCTGACCTAAACCCTAATTGTAACTATAACCTTAACCATAAACCAAAACCTAAACATAACAATAAGCCTAAATGGAACCCTAATCTTAACCATAACTGCAACCCTAAATCTAACCCTAACCCTAACCCTAACCCTAACCATACCTCTAACTCTAACCCTAACCCTAACCCTACACTTACCCTAACGCTAAACTTAACTCTAAGCACAACAGTAACCCTAACCCTAACCTTAACCCTAGCCCTAACTGTATTGTTAAACCTAACAGTAACAATAACCATACCTTAATACTTAACCCTAATTTAAACCTAATCCTAACCATAACACTAACCCTAACCCTAACACTAACGGCAACCCTAAACCAAAAAATAACCATAACATTAACCATAACCTTTAGCCTACCACTAACACTAAAACTAACTCTATTCCTAACTCTAACTGTAAAACTAAACCTATCCATAACCCTAACAGTAACCCTAACCCTAAACTTCACCCTAACACTAATCCTAAACCTAACTGTAGCTCCAAACTAACCCTAATACTAATGCTAAATGTAACCCTCAATCTAAACCTAAGCCTAACACTAACTTTAATCCTAACCATCACAGTAACTGTAATGCTAATAATAATCCTAACCCTAACCCTAAATGTAACAGTAACCCAAACATGACGCTAACATTAACTTTAATGCTAAATATAAGACTAACACTAAACCTAAATCTAAACATAAATGTAATCCTAACTCTAATCATAATCACAACCCTCGCAGTAACTGTAATACTAACCCTAAACCTAACACTAATCCTAAACATAACCCTAACTCTAGCTATAACCCTAATCCTAAACGCAACCATAACTCTGAACTTGACACTAACCCTAATCCTAAAAGGAACCTGACCCTGTCACAGGGCTAGCCATAAACATAATCATAATCTTAAAACTAACCCTAACCCTAAACCTAAACCTAGCCCTAACCCCAAATGTAACCATAAACTAAATCTAACTTTAAACCTAATACTAAGCCTAATACTAACCACAACCTTAATCTTAAACCTCACCCTAAACAACTCTAATCTTAACCTTAAAACTAAACCTAACCCTAATCCTAAACCTAACACTAACCCTAACTGTACCCCTAATCTAAAACCTTGATCCAAACTCTAACCCTAATGGCAAAACTAACCCTAACCCTAACCCTAACCCTAACCCTAAAGCTAACCTTACCATAACCCTAACCATAACTCTAAACCTAACCCTAAACATAACCCTAAATGTAACCCTAACCGAAACAGTGGCCTTAAACCTAAATGTAAGCCTAACCCTTATCACAACTCTAACCCTAACCCTAACCATAAACGTAACCCTAAACATAACCCTGTCTAAACATAACCCTAACCTAACCCTAACTGTAACTATAACCCAAAACCTAACCCTATCCCTAAGCATAACCATAACCCTAAACAACCATAAGTCTAACCCTAACCCTAATACTAACCCTAACCATATGCCTAACCGTAACTCTAACCCTAAACTTAAACCTAACCCTAAACCTATTTTTAACCCTAACCCTAACCATACCAGTACCATAATCCTAACGCTAAACCTAACTGTAACCCTAATTGTAACACTAACTCTAAACCTAACCCTCAACACAAACCTAACCCTAAGCATAAATGTAATTCTAACACTAATCCTATCATTAACCCTAACCCTAACTGTAACTCTAACCCTAATTGTAAACCTAACTGTAATGGTAACCCTAACCATAAATGTAACGCTAAACCTAACCCTAACCCTAACCATAATCTTAACCCTAAATGTAACCTTCACTCTAACCATAGCCCTAACCCCAATCGTAAACCTATCCCTACCCCTAAACATAAATCTAACAATAAAAGTAACCCTAACACTAACCCTAACTGTAATCCTAACCATAACACTAACAACCACAAAACTAACCATAACCCTAACTCTGAAAGTAACCGTAACCCTAAACCAAAACCTAAAAGTGATACTTATAATAGCCTTAACCCTAACCCTAACCCTAAACCTAACATAACCGACATCCTAACCTTAACCCTAACTGTAACCTCATCCATAACCCTAGCTCTAACACTAAACCTAAACCTAAACCTACACTTAAGCCTAACCATAACAGCAACTCTAACACTAATCCTAACCCTAACTGTAACCCTAATTGTAAACCTAACCCTAACCGTACCACTAATTCTGTCCCTAACAGTAACCATAACTGTAAACTTAATTCTAAACATAACCATATCCCTAACACTAACCATAATGCTAAACCTAATGCTAACCCTAACCCTAACCCTAACCCTAACCCTAAAACTAAACCTAAATGTAGCACGGAGCCTAAACCTAATGCTAACCATAAACCTAAACTTGTTACCCTAATCCTAACCCTAACCATAACCACAGTCATCACCATAAATGTAACGCTAAACCTAACACTAGTCTAACCCTAACCCTAAGCCTAACACTAACCCTAAACATAAACGTAAACTTATCCCTAACCTAACTCTAATCGCAACTGTAAATTTAAAAGAAACACTAACCATAACACTAACCTTAACAATCTCCGTAACGCTGTTAACTCTAACCCTAAAACAAAACCTAACTATAACCCTAACACTAACATAACACTAAACCTAACCATAAACCTAACTGTAACCCTAATCATAACGATAACCCTAACACTAACTCTAACCATAAACCTAACCATAAAACTAACCTAACCCAAAACGTCACAATAAATCTAAACCTAACCCTTACCATATAACTAAACTAAAACGAACCCTAACCCTAACCCTAACTATAAACCTAACACTAAACCTAAACATAACTAAGTGTAATGCTAACCCTAAAACAAACACTAACCACAAGCCTAACCCTAACAATAACCCTAATCACAACCGTAACCCTGAACTCTAAACATACCTCTAAACCTAACTATAACCCCAACACTAAACATATACCTAACCCAAAACCTAAACTTAACACTAACTGTAACCCTAAAACTAAACATAACCTCAACACAAAAACTCACCATAAACCTAACAGTAATGCTAACCATAATGGTAACTGTAACACTAACCCTAACCCTAACCCTAACTGTAACACTAACTGTACACCAGATTGTAACTCTAACCATAACCCTAACCCTAACCATAACCATAACACAAATACTAATTGTAAACCTAACCATAATCCTAACACTAATTCTATCCCTGAACATAACTGTAACCATATCCATAACCAATATCGTAATCCTAAACTTAACTGAAACCCTAACCATAACAATAACCCTAACAGTAAATGTAACCTTATCGTTAACCTAACCCTAACCCTAATGGTTATCCTAAAAATTTCCCTAATCTTAAACATAAATCTTATGCTAAACATAGCACTAACCGTAAGCCTAACACTTACCATCACAATAACTATAAACCTAACCCTGACCATAACTGAAATGCTAATCCTAAACATAACCCAAACCTTAACAATAACCCTAACAGTAAATGTAACCATAAGTCTAACCTTAAACCTAACCCTAACCCTAAACCTAATTATAACCATAACCATAACGATAATTCCAAACTAACCTTAACCCTGACCATAACACTAACCCAAACCCAAAGCCTCTAATCCTAACCATAACTCTAAATCTAACCTTTACCCTAACCCTAACACTAAACTTTCTGTAACTCTGTACCTAATGGTAACCTTGAACATAACATAAACCCTAAATCTAACCCTAAAACTAACCCTAACTATAATTGTAACTGTATCTCTAACCCTCAACATAATGCTAAAACTAACCCTAACATAAACCCTAACCGTAATGGTAATCATAACCCTAACAGCAACCCTAAACCTAATAATAACCCTAACCCTAACGGTAACCCTAAATGAAGCACTAACCCTAATGGTAAACCTTAACGGTAAAAGTAACCCTAACACTAAATGTACCCCTAAACCTAACATAAACCTAACTATAGCCGTAATCCTAACCCTAATGCTAAGCATAAGCATTACCCTAGCCATAACCATAACCCTAACCTTAAGCCTAACCATAACCATAACACTAACCATAAAACTGACCTTAACCATAATGATAACCATAACCCTGACCCTAAACCTAAACGTAACCTTAACCTTAAGACTAACCCTAAAACTAAAAAAATGAATCCCAACCATAACAGAAAATCTAACTCTAACCCTAACCATAACCATAACCGTAGCCATAACCCGAACCATACCCCTAATCCTAAAACAAACATTAACACTAACCCAACCCTAAAATAAACATAACTCTACCATAACTGTCACCCTTAACCTAAACCTAACCCTGACACTAATCCAAAACCTACGTGACTGAAATCCTAATCCTAACTCAAACCCTAAACGTAACTTTAACGCTATGCTTAACCTGATCTCTAACAAAAACTCTAACCCTAACTGTAAACATAACCCTAACTGTAAACTCAACCATAACCCTAACCTTAACTGTAACCCTAATCCAAAACCTAACCCCAACCATAACAGTAATCCAGACACTATTCTAAACCCTATCCCTAACCCTAACCCTAAACCTAACCCTAACCCTAAACCTAACCCTAACACTAACTGTAACTGTAACCCTATCACAACCCTAAATGTAATCTAACCCGAACTGTAACCCTAACCTTCACCCTAACCCGAACAGTATATGTAATCCTAACCCTAACCTTAACCCTAGCCCTAACCATAACTGTAACCCTAACCTTAAACATAAACCTAGCCTTACCACTTATCATAACTCTAAACATAAACATAATCCTAACCCAAATCCCAACTATAAACTTCATAAATCTAACACTAAACCTAACCCTAATCCTAAAAGTAACACTAACCCTAAACCTAACGCTAACCGTAAGCTTAAACCTACCCCTAACCATAAATGTAACACAACTCTAAAACTAAGTTTATCCCTACACATAACTGTACCCTGACCCCAATCCTAAATGTAACCCTAAACTTAATACTACCCTAAACTGAACCCAAACTCTAGCTGTAACCCTAACCCTGTTTATAACCCTAATCCTAACCATAAACGTAGCCCTAACCTTAACAGTAACTGTATTTCTAACTCTATCCTCTCCCATAATCTTAACCTTAACCCTAACTATAACTGTAAACCTAACCCTAATAATAAACCTAACCCTAACCCTAACAGTAAACATAACCCTAATGATAACTGTAAACCTAAATCTAACCCTAACCCTAACCCTAACCCTGACCTTAACCTTAACACTAACCCTCACTGTAAGCCTAAACTTAAGCCTAACCATAACCCTAACTCTAACAATAACCTTAAGTCTAACAATAGCACTAAACCTAACATAACCCTATTCTAAATCTAACCATAACCATAACGATAACCCTAACACTTACCTTAACTGTAAACATAACACTCATCATAACCATAACCCTAAACTAAAACTTAAATATAACCATAACCCTAACTGTAACCGTAACCCTAACCCTAAACTTAATCCTAAAACAAAAAGGTAACCCTTACTGAAACCTAACTCTAACCATAATCGTATCCCTCATCACAACTCTAGCCTTAACCCAAAACCTAACCATAACACTAATCATAAACCTAACCACTGACCTAACTATAACCCTAACCCTACACCTAACATAACACTAACCGTATAACTACCACTAATGGTAACTGCAACTGTAACCCTAAACATTAACCTAAACCTAAATGTAACTGTATGTATAATGCTAACAATAACCCTAACCCTAACCATAAACCTAACCCTATCCATTACCCTAACCACAACCATAACCATAACCATAACCCTAAACACAACCATAACTCCAACCCTAACAATATAGCTAACTGAACTCATAACCCTAAACCTAGCCCTAAACTTAACAATAACCATAATCCTAAACATAACATTAACCCTAACCAAAACCCTAAAGCCAACCATAACCCTAACCATAATGGTAACTGTAACAATAACCATAACCCTATCCATAAAACTGAAAACCTGATCCTAACTCTAACTGTACCATTAACCGTAATCCTAACCCTAACATAACCCTAACCATAAATGTAACTGTAGCCCTAGCCCTAACCCTAAAAGTAACCCTAACCCAAACCATAACCCTAAAACTAAACATAACCGTAACCCTAAACCTAACCCTAAGCCTAAAAACTAACTCTAACCCTAACAGTGTAACTAACACTACCCTTAACCCTTACCATAACTGTAACCCTAACCTTACCCCTAAACATAATTTTAACTCTAACCCTAACCCAACCCATAACCCTTACCCTAGACCTAAACCTAACCCTAACACTAACGTTAACAGTTACAGTAACTGTAACCCTAATCTTAACTCTAAGTGTGACCCTAAACCTAATAACCCTAACATTAATCATAACTCTAACGTTAACCATAAGCCTAAATGGAAGCCTAACCCTAACCTTAAACCTAAACATAACCTTATCCCTCACCCTAACCGTAATTCTAATCATAATCCTAACCATAACACTAACACTAAACATATACAGAATGCTAAACCTAACACTAATCTTTACCCTAACCCTATCCCTAACCTTAACACTAACCATCCCCCTGGACCTAACCCTAAACCTAAAAGTAACCCTGAAAGTAACACTAACCCTAATCTTAACCCTAACAATACCCCTACCCTAACACTAACGTTAACCCTAACCCTAAACTTAATGTTAACCATATCACTAACCTTAACCATAACCATAATCCTAACCCTAAACCTAATTGTATCCATAACCCTAACCATAGTCCACAACATAAACTGAACCCTAACCCTAAACCTAACACTAAACGAAATCATACCTCTCACACTGACCCTAAGCCTAACCCTACACCTAACCCAAACACTAACCCTAACCATAAATGTAACCCTAACCGTTACCATAACACTAACCTTAACCTTAACCCTTCCCCTAAACCTAACCCAACCATAACCCAAACAGTAACTAATCCTAAACCTAATCCTTAACACAACACTTATCATATACCTGACCCTAAACCTATATCTAATCCTAACCATCACTGCAACCCTAACCCTAAGTCTAACAGTAACCCTAACCCTATGTATAACCCTAACCCTAACCCTAACTGGAGCTGCAACCCACCCTAAACCTAAGCATAACCTTAACACTAACCATAACTGTAACCCTAACATTAACCCTACCTCTCACCATAACCATAAATGGAATCCTATCCAAAATGAAACACTAACCTTAACCCTAACAGTAATTGTAACCCTATCCCTAAATGTACCCTAACCCTAACTATAACCCTAACACTAATGGTAATCCTAATGCTAACCCTAACCTTAACAGTAACCATAAAGCTAAACCAAAACCTAAAACTATCACAAAACCATCACAGTAACTGTAAACCTAACCCTAAACCTAACTGTAAACCTAACCCTAACACTAACCCTAAATGTAAGACTAACACAAACCCTAAGTCTAACACAAAACCTAAACCTAACCCTAACCCTAACTAGCGCTGAAACCGTAAACCTAACCCTAACCCTAAACCTACACTTAAACCTAACTGTAAATATAACACAAAATCTGTTAACTCTTACTGTAACCCTAACTGTAAGCCTAATCCTTAACCTACTGTAACCCTAACCATAATAGTTACCTGAACCATAGCTGAAACACTAACCTTAACCCTAAGCCTAAACATAAACCGAACCCTAACTATAATGCTAACCCTAGCAGTGACACTACCCTAACCATGAAGCTAACCTTAACCTTAACCATCCCCTCCCATAAACCTAAACCTAACCCTTTTGCTAACTGTAAACTTAATCCTGACAATAACCATAAACGTAACTATAACTCTAACCATAATCCTTAACCTGACCCTAACCCTAATTCTAACTATAACACTAACTCTAAACCTAACACTAGGTGGGAGAGCTTCCTGCTAGCCTGCGCAGGCAGGACCAATTCCAGGCCAGGCGCAGTGTGGGCAAGACCGTCTCCCACCCTCTTCAGACATCCCCCACCACTCCACCGCTCCTCCCCGACCCCGCCCGCCAAGTAGGAATTTCTGCCGCGTTCCAGGAACCCCCAGACCCAGTCCTATTCCAGGTACGGTGACTGTGGGAGAGCTTCCTGCTACCATGCAGCCATGGGAGCAGTCCCAGCCCAGGTGCAGCGTGGGCCAGATACTCTCCCACCCCTTTCAGACGCCCCCCCACCACTCCGCCTCTCATTCCCAACCCTGGCCGCCAAGTAGGAATTTCTGCCGCGTTCCAGGACCCCCAGACCAGTCACACCCCAGGTCTGGTGAGTGTGTGGGAGAGATACCTGCAAGCCTGCGCTGGATGGACTAGTCCCAGCCCAGGTGCAGCATGTGCCAGACCCTCTCCCACCCCCTTGAGACACCCCACACCACTCCACAGCACCTCCCCAATATCGCCCGCCGAGTAGGAATTCCTCTCTCTCCTACTAAACCTTGCTCCATCCAGGCACAGCTCAGACCTGGCATAAATGCCTGGGGTGTAACCCTGCAGCTGCAATCCCTACAAAGAGTGTAGAGGATAGATCCTCCCAGCTAGTCCAGGAGCAGAACATCTCCCCACAGGGGCACAAAAGGTTCACCCTCAAGGGCAGCAGTTAGAAGAAGCTGAGCACAGCAGCCAGACCCAAGTCAGGCACAGCTGGATAAGTACACACTTTGTAGAGCAGCACTTGAACTTCAGTACTTGTGAAGGTTATAACTACAGCAAAGATCTACAACAAAGGTCAGA
>NDGN011384248.1:0-10948 GCA_002564285.1 Tympanoctomys barrerae | reverse complement strand
ACACAGACACAGACACAGACACAGACACAGACAGACAGACAGACAGACACACACACACACACACACACACACACGCACACACAGGGATATACACATAAGGACAGATATACACATAGGAGAATGGGAAGGTGAGGAAACAGATGATCTCTGACCTCCCCCCAAAGAAGAGCAATGGGTCATAAAGGGAAAAGAAAACAAATACCAAGCAGTAAAAGTCTATGTAAAGTTCACAGAAGGGGTCAAGAAAAGAGGTGAGTTTAAAGAAAAATAGAACCAAAATTCAGAGCAATTTCACTCAATATACCCATGGTCAATTTCAAAAAACTGGGTGAGCTAACAACGGTTCAAAATCTGAATGACAAATTCAACAGTATGCAATCCTAAAAAAAAAAAAAAAATCAGACAGAAATACTTGAAATAACTATATAACTGATACACTGTAGAAACTAGACCTTTACCTTCACTACACACTAAATTAAAATCAAAATAAATCAAAGATCTACATATTTAAACAGAGACATTAAAAATCTCCTGGAAGATAAAATAGATAAAAGAAAGACATATGTGTAAGAAAAGATTTTTTAAACTGAACCTCAAACACTCAAGAAATAACAAGAATCAACAAATGAGATTATCTCAAACTAAAAAGCTTCAATACAGCAAAAGAATCAATCAGTAGAGTGAAGAGACAACCTACTTAATGTTGGTTGAAAAAAAACTGCCAGCTATTCTTCAGACAAAAAACTAATATCTAAAATATACGAAGAACTCAAAAAGTTTAAATCACCCAAAATTAAAGATCAAGTCGAGAAATGAGCAAGAGAAATGAACAAATACTTCAGGAGAAGAAATACACAAATGGTCAACAAATATATTCAAAAATGCTCACTTACAGTTTGTTGAGAAGAAAGGTTCGTACTAACATTGTTCAGACAAGACAGCATGTCTGCATCCTATCCTCTGAATAACTAATACAAACACAACAATATACAATGTATTAAATATTGTAACTGTCCTACTAACCTGTTTTGAAACTGTTTCATTGCTATTTTATTTTCTTATTAAAATGAATAAAAAGTACTTTTAAAAAATGTTCAATTTCTCTTACCATTGGAAAAAGGCAAATTAAATAATGCTAAGATCCCATCTTACTCCAGAAAGAATGGCAATCATTAAAAAATCTAACAATAACAAATGTTGTTAAGGCTATGGTGGAAAAAGAGCTCTGCTATATAGTTGGTAGGAATGCAACTAGTACAACCATTATGGAAATCAGTATGAAGATTTCTCAAAGAACCGAAATTAGAAGTTCCATATGACCAGCAACACCTGCACGCCCATCTTCCCCAAAGAGCTTAAGTTAATATACTACAGGCATACCACTGTTTGCAGCAGTATAACTCCAATACTTAAATTCTGGACATGGCCCGTTATACCCATCAGTAGATAATTGGATAAGGAAAATGTGATATCTATATATAATGGATTATTAGTCTGTTATTAAAAATGACTGATTTGAGACATTTGTAGGAAAATGGATGTATCTGGGAAATGTAATAAATGACAAAAACCAAACACACAAGCTTAAATAGGATATGGTATCTCTCATTTGAGTGAAGAAAAGTACAAAGTAAAAAAGGACGTATAGAAGGGGATAAGGAGATAGGGCTCTTGCAACAGGAAAGTGGTCCAAGAGAAAAAGCATGAGGGTTGATGAGAGGAAGAGAAAATAAGTTGAATAAAAATATCAATCTTAAATAATGCAAATATTATATGCCATAACATAAGCTATGATTAATAATATCAACACGAATGATAAATGGGATAAGGGAACTGGAGGAGGGTGGGAGACAGGGCAAAGGAAGGAGATTTTAAAAAACATACAAGGGTCAACCAGATAGCTTAGCAGATTAAAGCACTTGCTTTGGCAGACAGACGCAGGGGCTCCCTGTGGACTGCCTGCCGGCCCCACCCTGAGGGTGGGCTGAGAAGGTGACTGAGAATAGGCGTGGTTAACTGGGAGTCATAGTGATCCTCCTGCCTCAGCCTCCCCAGCACTGGGATTATAGGCCTGTGCCAACACACCCAGTTTCAGGGGCACAAGGCGTGGGACCTGCACAGCACACAATAACAAGGAAGGAACCTTGGTCGTTGTGCTTGCCAGGCATGCACTTAGACCACTGAGCTATCTCCTTGGCCCTATATTGGAAATTTAAAACAGAGGTAACCTCATCTATTGAAATATAAAGACATACTTGGCTAACTAAATCAAAATTGCTCATCTGTATATTATACAAATGTCACAGAACTAAATTGTGTCTCAGGCTAAAAGTAAAAGATGAAAATACCAAATCACTTAAAACTGCAATAATAACTTTAACCAAGGTGGAACTCTCAGCAGGTAACATCAAATCAACTAAAGGTAATTAAATTTATAATTAGCATAAATAGAAAAATGTGCTATGTCTATAATATGAATCCTTAAAATACCAAAATGTCATGAAAAGCACTTAAATTCCTTTTATTATCTTTAAATTGTTTGTACTTTTATGTATTTGTATTAATTTAAAAAATAGACTTTAAAAAAAAAAAAAAAAAAGATAGAGACTAGGTGTGGTGGCACACGCCTGTAAGGCATAGTGGCACACACCTGTAATCCCAGAGCCTGGGAGGCTGAAAACAGGAAGATCACTGAGTCTGATTTGTGTAGTGAGATCCTGTAGACCCTGTACTAAATACATTAAAAAAAAAAAAAAAACAAGCTGAAATATGTATATATAATCATTCTCCAAGATGACTATAAACAACGTAAACTACAAATATGTATGGGTTGAATAAAAAAAAATCTGTACCTAGACTTTCATTCTCCCATACCAACTAATCCAACTAATCTTTTGGAGCGAGCCTTGGATTTTTAGAAACACCTCCAGATCATCCTAAAATCTAGCTAGACAACAGCCTCTGAGTTAAATTTTAGGACTGTATAGGGAAACTGGGAAGTTGAATGGCAGAGATTAAGATAAAAAAGCCAAGTTAGAAGATAACCAGAGTTATCAAGGTGTTAAACTAGCTTGTAGATTAAAAGAAATAGAAGAGCAAATGTGAGAAGTACTACAAGTGAGAAATATGTAAGATTTTGTGATTATTTATGTAAAGGTTTAAAATGTAGTAAATAGATGAAATTAGTTTTGGATATGGGGGTGAAAAAATCCATGAGTTTGACTGGGATTAACACAAAGCATAGGGAGAGTTACCAGTATATTGTAATTCATAAAGGTCTAGAACTCCAGAGAGATTAGCAATGACCTACCATCCACACGCAGGTAATGGGAAATCTGAAGTTTAGAATCCTGAGAGAAAGAATACAATTAAAAGCTAAGTGTTATGGATTATACCTTATTTTTTGAGATAGGCTCTCACTATGCAGTTCAGGCTGGCCTTGAACTATGTGCACAAGTTGGCCTTGATCTCTCAGGCATACATTTGATATCCCTCAAAACCTGATCTACTCTCAGGCAGAGCTTGTGCAAAGTGAGTGGATGTATGATACTGGATTATAAGTGTATGATACTGGATTAGTCCACTACAGTATTTATAACTCAGTGTGATGTCTGATAGGAAGAGGCATGTCTTGGTGGGCATGACCTGTAGATAGGCAGGCAGCCAGCCAGCCAGCCACTGAGCGACCACTGTGTCCTGCTCACACTGTTTCTTCTCTACCACGCCACCCTGCCTTGGAGCCTGGAACCTATGGACTGAACCCTCTACCAACTGTGACCTAAAACAAACATTTCCTCCTTTAGCCTGTAGTTGTCAGGTATTTTGTGGGAGTCAGGTATTTTTGTACTCAGGTAGCAATGATACAAGGAACAAAGATACAGACTAGGGAGGAGCTTTGAGCAACCATCTACATTTAGAAGGAAGAAAGAGGAAATAGCCAATAGATAAGAAAGGTATCAAACAAGCATAGAAATCAGTGTGTTTTTAAATTTAACAGAAGACTTTTTAACATGGAAATTAGTAATAAAATGTCAAAAACTAGGGAGACTCCCAACTAAATCTGATGTAGATGAATCTTTAACAAATTCACATTGTAGGAGCTTAGGAAATGAGACACATAAAGTTTTAGGTTATTTGTTCTAGATAATTTTAGATGTTAGAAAAGTATCTAGAATTAGGTAATAGCTGAAAGGATTTGTAGAATACAAGCTTGAGCCTTTTTGGAGGAATCTGTAAGGGCAGTTGAACAGAGAAAAAAGCTCAAAGAACACCATCCGATAGGAAAAGGGCAGAAGAAAGCTGCTAAATAGATGTTTATCTGCCTGCCCCCATGACCTGACAGGATAATCAAAAGATCTATAGACACATGACTAAGATAAGACCTCTATCTCCACTGTGTGGCAACTCATTAAATCAGGAAAACACTCTAATTAAAGGTTTAAGAATGGCATAGTGGAATATCCCTGAAATCCCAGGTCTGAGAAGCTGAAGTAGGAAGAAAGTTCAAGATCAGCCTGGGCAACACTGTGAGACCTTGTCACCAAAAAAAAAAAAAAAAGGTTTTTTTAAAGGCTTAGAATGTAGTTCAGTACAAAGGTGCTGGGATCAATCCCTAGTTATCTCCCGCACCCCACTATGAAAAAAAGACAAAACTCCCAACTGAGTTTAGGTGCCTCCAGAGTAACTGCTTCTATGCCATCACTGATCAAACTTTTTCCTCTATGAAGAGAGACCCAATTCCCCTTTCTCCACTCACTCCCAAGCATTAAGTTATTCCTACACAGACAACTCTCATTTTTATGACAATACACTATTGCTAGGAAACAGCAGAGATGCCTTGAAAATAGAATGTGACTACTTGTAAATGTCATTTCTAAGGCTCTTTTCTATGACAAGATTGAAGAACACCAAGATAATTCAGGAACAGGACTGTTTGTTGGGTTGCTGATCCCATAGGTCAAATACCATGAAGTCATTCTAAGGAATCTCTGCCTAGAAATCTGTCCTCTAGCCCAGAATTTGGAGAAGCTGCTACTGATCTAAGTCCTTATACTTTCCTGCCACTGTGGTCTTCATGACCATGTTTGATATCTATCAGAATAGGAAGAAGTCTATGTAGGTACCAATATCTCCTGTTGTATCTGAATTAAAACAGGAGCAGACGCTAACATCAACATTACATACACTTTTGAGCAAGGCAATCCTATGGCTGCCTTCATTTGAAATACAGTTAGGTTTGCACTATCATTCCTATCTTGTTTTACTCCTTTCTTCAGTCCATTACTTGATATTTCTATTGTCAATCTTTCATCTTCTACTTTTTAAGCATTTTGTAAGGTTTGTCTTCCAGATTGTAACAGTTCCAAGCCAAAGTAATCTTTATGCAAAACTTCCAACCTATATCTTTGAGGGGAGAAAATGGGTCCATCAGGTCATTACAGCAGTCTGTGAGATTTTTTACCCCTCTGGAAAACCACAGAGTCAATGCCCCAGACATTCATCCATGACCTCTTATGTTTAAGGAGGATAAAATGTCTTGGGAGGAAAATAAAAATACAGAGCAAAAAGGAGTTGGATTTCCTCCTCCAGGGTTTCCTGAATATAAGCTGCCTTCAAAACATTTACTTCCACCAATGCCAAGATTCAAGAGCTGATGACCCCTTCCTCAAACTTTCCTACCACCCTACATGTACAGCAGGCCTGAACTTGCCCAATAAATTATATGACTTGCCTAGGGTAGCAGCAGTGAGTACCTCTATAGCTCAGGCAAACCCAAACCACATGCACAGATCACTGTCTCAAGTGTAAGCCCCAGTGTCAAAAGCAAAGAAGTAGCAAGGCATATACAAAAACCACATTAGGCCTGCCCATCTTTTTTTTTTTTTTTTCTTTTTACTTTTTGATGTATATAAACTGTAATCCTTACATCCCCAGGGAACAGTCTAGACACCCTAACCTTATGCACTGCCTCCCCTTGTGCTCAAGAATAAGACCTGATAAAGCCTCATTTGGACATACCATTTGCCTCCTCATGATTTTTGTCTCAAGTTTAGCAAAATAACCCTTGGGTAAGCTGGAAAACCAAAATGAGCTGGTTATATTTTAAAACAAACTACTGTAGTTTGTCTTCTCATGATTTCTATCCTAGACTGAACAAAAGAACCCCAAACTTATGAATACTTTGTGGCAGTCACTGCCTAGCATCCAAAAAGGCCCTATGCTCAATTAACAGCACCACAAAAAAAAGTTACTTCAGTTTATGTGGTTACAAACAAAAACAGAACCAAGGAATCTAAAATCATCATTTAGAATCAATCAATTCGATAGCATCAACTGCCTATAAACTGTGCCTCCAAACATAATCAGATATGTTGTTTTCTAGTTATTCCCATCTTATATGGATTCCAAAAAATATCAAAACCAACAGCCTGAAGTTAAAGCAAATCCATCAAAATATAAGAACCAAAGAATAAACAATCTGAGACAAAACAACAAAATAATCTGAGGAATGCCAAGAACTTATATTGAAAAACTTTAGTCTTACAATACATTTAAAATGTAAATATTTGATTAACATCCTAAATATAATTATTATGCAGGAGAAAAACACCTCACTAAGCAGCATATTTTTCATATGCATGAAATGAACTTCTGCAGTAGAAAAAACAGGGAGAATCAAAGGAATTTTACCTATTAAAGAAAAGGAAGTAAACAAGGCAAATCGCTTCCCTTCAAACAAAACATATTATAAACAGCAGCTGACAATCCAATCATTTACTAGGACTTCTTCCAAATGTAGGAAATCTCAATGTAGAGGGAGGAGAGGGACTGGCAGTGTTAAATTAAACATGCTTCCTCCCAACTCTTCCTTGTTCAAATATATCAAAAAGGTCCAATAATCCTAACCTAACCTGGCTGAGAACCACAGCTAGTGAGAGCCATTATTAGGATGGAAAGGTGCCAAATTCCTTACATGTGCTAAAACAACAGCTCAATAATCTATAGCATCTATACACAATAGAATCTACTTTCTCACTATAAAGTTAACTTTTCATAATTAATGAAAAATTAATTATGAAAGTATTAGCCACCCTAGCTTCAGTGAAGTGAGGTTCAATATCCTTTTTTGTAAGAGAAAACTAACGGATATTATCTCAGGACACAGAAAAACAAGTCTGCTGTTTAATTCAATGAGTCCTATTACTCTAGCAAAATTATAGCCAACAAGAAACAGGAGGCCTGAGTTTTCCTGGATAGTTAAATATTGCAGATATAATTATGAACTCAAAATTTGCAATAGGATTCTCTTTTGAAGTATACCATCATTTTTGCTTAAGAACCAATGTTTTAAATTACAAAAACATGCAAAATTATTTAAAAATACTTCAATAATTAAAAAAGGCATGAAGTAAAAAATCCTTCCCTTACCTCCCCTCTTATATTCTGCCAAGGGAAATTACTAATGGGGTGTATGCTTTTAAGATTACCTCAGAATACATACAAATTTTATACAGAATTGTATGTATAATTTCAAATAGATATTACTGTACATCTAGTTCTGCAACTTTCTTTTTATAGTGATGGACTGAATAGCCTTTTAAATACTGTAGTATATCTGTTTTTCAAACTACCTACACAACAATATTTTTTATCATTCTTTTCAGCAGGTACTTTTTTTTTTTTTTTTTTTTTTGCAGAACTGGGGATTGAACTCAGATCCTTGCGTTTGCCAGTCAAGTGCTTATCCTACTGAGCCATCTCCCCGGCAACAGGTACTTTTAATAGGAAATTTTTTCCCTCTTCAATTAACTGTGGCGTATATCTCTTTGTGCACAAGCTTTTCATCAGGACAGATCAGCAATGAAAATGCTAAATTAAAGGCACATATACATTTTTTTTGAGAGACATTCATATGTCCTGCCTTCTTCAAAATATTTTTCTTGAGGATCAGGTTTATTCTTACCAATATTTATGTTTACTGTTATAATAAAATGATTTATACCCTTAGAGCCACAGAAGTAGTGAGCACTATTCACTTCTACAATTAATTTCATCTGTTTTTAAAATTGTTAAGCTTTTTCCTTATTTTCTCCACACTAACTGCCATCACTGCACTGTCAATAGCACATCTTCTGCTCACTTCTATAAGAAACCTAAAAGTAGAAAATCTTACTTGTTAAAATCAAAATTAAATTAAAAATACATGAGAGCAATTTTTTTTTTGACAACATGCAAGTAAACTTTGTAACTGCCATTTTAAACTCTCAAAGGTCCTTTATACTTTTAGATTCTCAATGGATAAAACTCCCAGACAATAATTTTTAGATAGATGAAATACTATTACTATTATTACTAATAGGTTCCCTATTCAGACCTTTATTTCAGATGAAAATTACCTTATAAAAAAAAGATTGGGATATTGGCATAATGTCACTGTCTCAAGTAAATACTATTAAAAACAGTATGACAGCATCAAAAAAATTATAAGTAATGTATTCATTATATTTGCCTTACCTACATCCAGTAAACTGGTTGCAAGAATAACTACACTGCACATATGACTCTCAAAATATCTCTGTAAAGTTACTATTTTAAATTTATTTGGAGTTATCATTCTTTGCCATTAACTATGAGTTATCCACTATCACAATCTCAGTAAACTGTTTAAAGTATGAATAACGGAGATCTTTGCTAGGCTTTCTGGAACAAGATAGACAAGCTTGAACTTTCTTCCATCTCCTCTACTCTCCCTCTCCTACCTGAAGCTGTAACAAGATTACCATTCTTCTTCAGCATATAGAGATACAAAGTCAAGAAATACAGAGTCAAAGCAGTAGAGAGGATGGTACTGAGTATAAATGAAACAAAGGAAAATAGAGCCAACAAGTGGAGCTAATTTCTCCCTGAATAAAAACATGCCTGGATAGGCTAGGAATAAGGTTTAGTAGCATAGTGCCTGCCTGGCAAGGGCAAAGTCCTGAGTTTGATTCCTGTTACCAAAAGAATGCCTGGACTTGGTAGTCATGGGTGCCTGTTTACACTGGAATCTTTGTCCCTACAGCCAGAACTCTATTTTCTTGTCTTAAAACTTCAAGCAATAATTTCATTAAGCTCCAGCAAAACTACCTGTCAAGTATAATCTAATGATTTTGCTATTTGAATAAAATCTAAGGTTAATTTTATCAGTTTTACTTTAGAACACATTTAATTTTCGAATCTTAGAAGTGCTGAAAAATTATAAACACTAGAGAAATGTTTAACAATTTGTAGAGTTTGGTAAACAAAAGGGAAATAGAAGTATAAAAGAGTCATACCCAAGTACTATTTTTTACTTGGCATTTTGTTCCCTAATTCTCTTATATTTAAAATGTCTTTCTGCAAGAAAAGCTACTTGCTGTCTAGCTAGCAAACACTCTCTGTAGTGCTAGTCAAAGATTAGTACTTGATTGATTAAATCAATCATTAAAACAAACCAGTTACAATTTTCAATCTGTCAGATGAAAAATTTATAATTTAGCTTGTGGAATACCATATTTAATATTAAACTGCTTAAATATAATTCCTATGAACTGAAAAATAACTTACCTCAATTGCTTTGCATAGTTCTGTTCAATTTCTATTCTCTCTTTAACAAATTTGGCATATCTTTCCAAGAAGTCAATTCCCCATTGTGTATGCTTGTCTAAACTGTCGAACTGATCCTAGAAAAGGGAAGTAAAAAGGCATTAAAAAAGGCTGAAGTTTTAACCACAAATATTGTAACCAGCATCTGATAACTATACAGAGAAGCAATAAAGTATAAAATGAAAAAGCTCTTCCCCAACCACCTCACCTTTCAAGACCTACAAATGGGTTCCTAAGCTCATTATGCTACTTTATGGCTGAATGTCCTTACCCGCAGGGCTCCCTAACTTCAACACTCTAACCTGGTCATTTTTTTTTTTTTTAACTCACTCTTATTTTTCTTTTGATATTCAGTTTGGACAGAGTACTTCTCAAAAAAAACTCTCAAACTGAGATGAATGGTCTTTTTCTAGGTCCCAAAGGCACTCTAAAATTATAGTACTCTGTACTATCTTATCCCGCTGCCATCAAGAGACAAAAAATATATTATTTACCTCTGAACTCCCAATCCCTAAATACGAGGCTCGATACCACTGCAGGCAGCCAATGAGGAATTGGTTAGCTGAACAAAATCAAATATGCCTGAATTCAAATTCTGAGATCTGTCATTTACAGAGTTCAACACTGAGCAGGTTAATCAAAGTTTTTTCCATCTTAGAATAAGAGTCCCATCACTCACCTCAAAGGACTGTGATGATGTTATTAAAAGTGTTCTACAAGGGGCTGGCGAGATAGCTCAGTGGTCTAAAGTGCCTGCTTAGGCAAGCTTAGGCAAGCGCAGGGCAGGGACTGTGGTTCGCTCTCTGGCATCACATGAGCCAGCCACAAAAAAAAAAAAAAAAAAGTGTTCTACAATGCACTAAGCACAATATTAATATACAATAGAGCCTCTACTACCTCGGTCATGCAAGACTTTTAAAATCCTCAAAAATAGGCCAAGTAGGGCTGGGGAAGATAGCTCAGCAAACCTGGCAAGGGCAAGGACCCAGGTTCAATCCCCAGTACCACATGCCATGCCAGCCCCGGAACCAGGTGTGATATGCCAGCCACACAACCGGACATGGTAGCACACGCCTGTAATGCCAGCACTGTTGAAGGCTGAGACAGGAGGATTACTATAAGTCTAAGCTGCATAGTGAGACCCTGTACCAAATGATAGATAGACAGACAGACAGACCAAAAAAAAAGGTCAGGTGTTGGTGGCACATACCTGTAATCCCAGCCTCAGAAAGCTGAGGCAGAAGGATCACCACAAGTTTGAGGGTAGCCTGAGCTACATAGTGAATTCAAGGCCAGCCCAAACTATACAGCAAGAACCTCTCAC
>NDGN011384238.1:0-21043 GCA_002564285.1 Tympanoctomys barrerae | reverse complement strand
GATTTAAAGCAGTACAAGCATGCCACGTGGGGGCGCACGTCTGGAATCCAGCACTCAGGAAGGCTGAGGCTGGAGGTCTGCCAGGGGTGTGAGGCAAGTCTGGGCTACATAGTGAGTTCAAGACCAGCCTGAATTACTAAGTAAGACCCTGTCTCTAAATAAATAAGAATTGTATTTTAAAATAAAACAGTGCAAGTGGGGAAGACTTCAGAAATGAAGATCTCAAACGTTAGTGTTCTAACTTATTTTATGGCATTAGATTTTGTTGGAGGCAGGAATTTTTTTTTTTTTTTTTTTTAGGCAGGAATTCAGAGCTTAAAAAAATGGTTTGAATGAGTGGAAAAGAAAAAATATTCAGGGCAGAATATATTTGCCAGATTGTCACAGTGTCTATCTGAATTGATGGTGAGTTCACATAGAAAAATTTTGGAAAAGTCTGAGGATGGAGGTATGATTTAAAAAAAAAAAAAAGATCTGCTTGTGGAGCACTTGCTAGGCCAGGTTGACACGTTTGGATTTCATCTTGAGGGTTATAGGAACTCTGACTTTTTTTGAACAGAAGTATGACCCAACAAAAGGGTTGAGCAAGATTGTGAATGATGCAGATAGGCTGAAGAGGTAGCAAGAGGAGAAATCTTAAGGAAAAACACACATCATGATAATAACTAGAGATAAGTACTTATATATCTTCTATAGCAGTAAGGGCAAACCTTTTAGAAACCAACTGCCAAACTGTAGCCCAAGACCTACTTATTTATCAAAAGGTGCTAACATTGCCATAAAAACTAATTACTGAGGTCTTAGTTTAGAAAAAAAACCCAAAAACCTCATACATTAACATCTTTTGTTTTAAAAGAAAAACAGTAGTACGTTTGCCGTCACTATCCTATAGGGATACTTTTCCCTTAGTAGGACTGTTAACTGAGAAGCCTAGAATGATACTGTGCCTTAACAAACAGGAAATTTTAAAAGGAACTGACTGCAGAGGAGGTGGATAAAGGGACTTTGGATAGCCCAACTGCAGACAATGAATCAGAAGTAGAAAAACAAGATGTGAGGGTGATCTGGCTGTAACAGCTGTCACCCCATTGAACGCCAGGGTTGATTCAGCCGATCTGGCTGGACAGATGGGTGTCCTCTTTCTCCCTCAACGCTCCATGTGCATCCCTCCTGAAGTTGTGCGCTAAGTTGAAGAGGACAACCATCCCCAATAAAGGAGGATCATTCCTCGGTCAAGGGTATACGAGTAGCTGCACTCCTCTGCTAGAATCTCCAAACAAGCTCTCAAGAAGTAGAAAAGCAGTAGTTAATATAATTGCTAGTTTTCAGTACCTCCCCACAGTTGTCTGAAGTAACCCCCTCAAAAGCTCATAAAATAGGTACTGTTGTACCCAAAATACAGATGAAAAAATTGAGGTACAGAACATGCAAAAGCAAAAGGAACCAAAGTCAAACTAGTAAGAGGCTTATGTTGAAGAGATCAGGAGAGAAAAGTGGGTCACCAGAAAAGAGGAAGTGGGCCAGCCAAATAGCTCAGTGGATTAAAGCGCCTGCAAGCAGGGGCTGGGGTTCAATCCCCAGGCCTGCCTTGCCAGCTCCACTCCTGGGGCACGCTGAGATGGCAGTTGAGACTGGGCATGGTGGTGTACACCGATAATCCCAGCTCTTGGGAGGCTGTTAACAGGTGGATCACTAGGAGTCCAATCTAGTAGACCCTGAACACGTTTCCCTAAAATACCAAAAAAAAGAAAAGAGGAAGTCCAGGCCACTGCCTTATCATCACTCAAGGAACAGGAATGAGGAGGAGCTTGAAGACAAAGATACTCAGATTCTATTGATGTTCAGATTTAGTAAGTGGGAAGACAAGGTTAGAGCCTTTCATGAGTCTGTTGGGCAGGTGCCAATCTTGAAGACTTAATATTTTTCTACCAAGAGGGAAGGAAAAAATAAAAAAATTTTTTTTTAAAAAAGGGAAGGAACAAGGCAAATACCAACTCAGTTTCAAGGGGTTAGAAAAGAGCCACCAGTAGAATCAGATGAGTTTGTGCCTGGTAGGGTAAGCCCAGCATTTAAGGATGAGAAACAGGATGGCAAGGAGGGTGACATCACAGAGAAGCGTTAAGTGGTCTTTCCAAAACTGGGTGATCTAGAGGTCCTGGAAAATGGAGAGGGAGATGCAAGTGTGAGCCAGGGGGCCTGTGCCTGGAATTCCTTCCCAGTTCTGTGCCCTTATTTCTGCATCTTCCCTCCTCCATGTACATGCAGTCGTCTGGGGATCTCGAGAATGACGAGCAGGCAGCCAGTGCCATCTCTGAGCTGGTCAGCACAGCTTGCGGCTTCCGGCTGCACCATGGCATGAATGTTCCCTTCAAGCGCTTGTCTGGTGAGCTCCCTGTCCTTGCCCTGGTGGTGGGGGTCCTTCTAGAGGCTTTTCAAGAAAGAAACAAATATTTGTCTCCTTCACCAAATGTCCTCTTTCAGCCACACTCTGCCTTTAGTGTTAGGACTGAGTAAGGAAGAGAAAGGGGATTTTACAGTGGCCTGCCCTTCCAATCTCTCAGCCTTGGACAGTTTTGGTTGTTGATCCAGCCAATTTGCTGGACCCTGTGGCGCCCCTCAAACCCCCTAATGCTCTGTTCCTTTCCCTCTCCTTGGTGTGTCTCCCCTCCAGTGGTCTTTGGAGAACACACGCTGCTGGTGACTGTGTCAGGACAGAGGGTGTTTGTGGTGAAGAGGCAGAACCGAGGCCGGGAACCTATTGACGTCTGAGCCCGCCAGAGGGTCAGGGTCGGAGCAGTGGACTGGGCCTCTAGGTCTCTGTGTTGAGGAGAAGCACACACCCCAACACTTTCCTTGGCTTGCTGCTGGATCCAGGGCCTTCTGGTCATCCACATTTACCTGAAGAGTAGAGACTTGGGGATTTTGTGCTATGTTAAGAACTTGAGCAAGGGGGCTCCCTTTCTTTCCTTCCTCTGCCCCACTCCCCAATAAACACGAACCTGGTATGACCTAGGCCTAGGGATGTTTGTACAGAGGGTCTGTGCTAGGAGGGGTTGCTTTTTGTCTGCTAACTTTTGTGGAAACAATCTGTATTTCAGCCCAGGATGGGTGGGGCAGGGCCACCACCATTATAAAACTAGGAATAGGAAAAACAGCCAGGAAGGGAGCTGTTTGAGCACATGCAGAGGGAAACTTCCTGAACTCCTGTGGTCTGTTCCTTCCATTAACACACAAACTACAGCCATTTTTCTCCCTCCTGAACGGGCATTTAATAGTCTTATTTCAGTTGGAAGCTGTAGTTGAAGAATAAGTTACAGCAACAGAGGGTTCCCCCTCCCACAAAAAAAAAAAAAAGACACAACTTAAAGTGCTTCAGGCCACCAAAGTAAACATGAAGGGCAGAAGGAGGCCACCTAGCTATCTCCCAACCCCTGAGACAGGCGAGTCATTGTCAAGGTCCCTTTACCATCACCACCCTCTAATCTCAGCGCTATGGGTGGGTAGGTAGGAGGGAGGGAATGTCAGAGGCAGACAGAACATAACAAGAATGAGGAAAATACTCTGTAAACTTACAAGGGACAAGGATGGGGGTGAGGGAGCTCTTGGAGCCCTTGCCCTGCCTAAGGTGGGACCAGCCCCCCCAAAGGAACTTGGAAATACTGTTGGCCTGGGGCTGCAGCCACATCACCCATTTCACAGCTTCTGCCCTTGTCCCTCAGCAGACATAGACAGGCAGCCCTGCTGGGCCTCTTCATCCACAGCAGGAGGTGTCGCAGGGGAGGCACAGCCTGGGAGCAAGAAGCCCACCAGGGGCTTCGGGTTTCTGGAGCTAATGGGGAGCAGAGCAGCACGGTGCTACTTGACAGGCTCCACCACCAGGACTTTGCACTCGCGCTTGGCAATCTTGTCCAGAGACAGCACGGCCTTGTCTGGAGGCAGGTAGAGGGGCCGACCAACAGGAGAGGCAACAGGGGGGGTGATGGCCCTGCGCTCCATCACACTGCCAGACCTGGGGGAGGGCAGAGGCTGTGGGCTCCACTCAGACACAGCCCCCCTCCCCACTCTCTGTTCCAGCTTCTGCCCGTGCCCATAGGAAGCCTGCCCCAGTGCCTACCTCATGAGGTGACTGCGGGAAGGCTGTTGGTGGGAGAAGGACTGTGAGCGACCCAGGCTGGCCTGGTGCCTCTCCACCAGGTCGCGGACAGCAGGGCTGCTGGGGCTGCTCTTGCGAGAGAGGGGCCGGGCTTCGGGCGGAGGGTGGGACACACTGGCAGTGAACTGCAGCTTTAGCTTCATGTGCTGGCTCAGCTGCAACAGGAGACATGCATCAGCAATTCCAGCCAGACCTTCTTGAGTGTCATCTTCCCTCTACCCAGCCCTCCAGCACCACCTATTATAAGTCCTCCCTCTGTAGAAGCTAGGAGCCCTGACCATATCCCTCAGCCTGTCCCGCAGCACTGGCCCACCTCAAAGAGCCCCGACCTCAGAGCCTGGAAGGCCACACTGAAGGTAAGTGCACTGCCCTTCCGTGAAAAGCCAAGGTTGTTGAGGGGTGTGTGGCAGACGATGGAGTCCAGGGCCGCCTGCATGGCCCGGCGCTCCTCCTCACACAGCTGTTTTCCTGAGGGGCAGAAACAGGTACTGATGAGCAGTGGACAGCCTTCCTCAGTCCTCACAGCCATCACCAGTGTGGCCATATTTGGTTTCCAAAGCTGTTCTGTAGAGTAAACTGAGTAAATACGATGGTTTGTGGAGGGTTATGGGGAACTATACTGCATGCTGAAGCTCGTTCCAACCATGTTAATTAATTCATCTTCAAAACCATGAAGTGTTATTTGTCCTATTTTAAAGATGCAGATCAAGGCCCAGAGAGGCTAATTAGCTTACCCAAAGTCTCACAGCTCACAAATGAGTAGCAGCTCTAGCATTTATACCCTTCAAGTCACTCAGCCCTACTGTGTCTCGAAATTCCATGTGTCTCTGGGGACATCACCCAGGTATAAAACCAGAGCCAGATGCCACAGGTCACCCACTGTCCCACTTCATTCATCTTCCATTCCCCATGCCTCCCAGGGGACAAGGTCTTAGCCTGGTAGCTAACCCACCAGCCTGTGCATGCTCCGGGGTCCACACAAGCCTCACAGCAAGGAAGTCTTGGAGATTGTTGAGCAGCGTGTAGGTGACAGTGAACCGCTCATAGGTCCGCACAGGAGACTCACAAGAAGCGGTCATCACAAAGCAGGGGCGGTCCAGGCGGACGCTGGGCAGGCTAGGAACAGAGAGAAGGAAGCTAGATAGATGTGTTTCAGGCCACAGAGGTGAGAGGAGGGTCCCTGACAGGGGCTCCCATACACTTACCGGTAGTGGGTATAGATGCTCTGGGTGAAGGGCAGTTTCGGGGTGGACCACTGAACCACAGCAATGAGGGGAACTTCGAGGCCCTGCATGCAAGATAAAGGGAGATACCACTTGCATCAGAGCTCTCCTCCCATCCTTAGGTTCTTGGCCTGGCCCTCCCGCTCCCTTTTTTTACCCTTTTTCTTGAATATTCCAACCCCTTGTCCTCACCTCTTTGGCCCCTGGAGGGGGCTGCTCACTCCCTCTCAGCTGAAACAAGAAGTTGTGTTCCTCCAGGGCATTAAGTGGGCAGGGGAAGCAGCCAGAGGTACCAGGGAGCCGGCAGAAGGAGCCCATGGAGACTTCACCCGACTGGTGACTAGTTCAGAAGAGAGCAAGACAGCGCATGATTTCTCTGTGCCAGAGCTCAGCCCCTGCCCATGTCCATGTCCACAACTTCACAGCCCTGCCATCCCATGGGCTCTCACCAGACGTTGTCCACCAGCAGCACAGAACCATCGGGCATGACAGGTAGATAACTGGCATTGAAGTTAGGGAGGATTCGGATATCCCAGATGGAGATCTCCTCCTGAGAGGAGCTGTTCAGCACTGTAGAAGGTAACCAGCCTAGCTCAGAGTAGCTGGGTCCCTGCACCCATCCCTGCCGGCTTGCCAGGAACCATGCCATCCAGTCAGTCCCCCTGGTGCTACCCAAGACCTGTGCCAGCAGATCTGCTCACCCTTGAGAACAGTCAAGTGTTTTCCAGCCACAGTGAACTGCCGGCATTTCAGAACCGGAGGAGGCAGCAGCGTCAGTAGGGTGCTCACTGCAGGAAGGTGAAACAAGCAGATGATAGGGTAGGGTCCTGACCTCCCCTCCAGCCCACGGTTCTTACTGTCCTCTCCCATCAGGTCCTTTCCAGAGTCACCCCTCTACTCTGCCCCTCCCAGCCCCACCCTAGCGTTTCTTCCCCTCTGCAGCACTTTCCCACCTTGGGCCTTGAAGGCGCTCTGCTCGCCCCGGAAGGTTTCCCCGGGAGATCGGGTCTGCAGCAAGCGCAAATAGCCTTGATCTCTGACCTCTGGTGCCTCAACTTCTCGCTTCCACACGGTCACTACAATCTAAGTACAAGAGACATGAAACCCCAATCAAGTGCAGAAATAGTCCGCAGGGCCATGAGAGGGTGTCTCAACTAGGTCAGGAGCTCCATCCTCGCTATCTTACCTTGGCCTTGGGTGTCCCTGGAGGCAGTCTATCCAATGAAACAGTGAGTGGGAAGATGACCTCATCTGTGGACACGATCGGTTCCTCCACAGGCAGCTGAGGTTATGAAAACGGTGAAAAGGTCAGGAGAGGGTCACCGAGTGCCACTTGCCATTCTTCCCTTTAACGTGTCTGCAATATATGGACCGTCATGCCCTGCCTTCTGTCATCAGTTCCCTTCCCCACCACCAACATCCCCCTCCAAGACGTGTCCTTGGCGCCCAGCAAGCCGCCCCTGAGTTCTGTGCCCAGTCACCCCAAACTCACCGTGGTCGCTCCCCCTGAGGTAGCAGGGCCAGGGCCGTGGGTGAGAAGAGGGCTGCAGCCGCGGAACAAGCCCCCGCCCCCTGGGTCCCCTCCGCCTGGGGGCTCAGGGTCCAGGTCACTCGCGCCACCGCCCCCCGGCAGCCCACCTCCAGCGCTGACAGAGGCCAGGGCGGCCAAGGCGGTCGCCAGCTCCGCCCAGGCCCCTCGGGAGCCCAAGCCCTGGCCGCCTCCGGCGCCGGACCCCGCACTGCCCCGGCAGCGCAGCACTAGCAGGAAGCGGACCGTCTCCCCAAGGTACAGATGGTTGCGCCTGGGCAGCGCCCGGTACCGGCCCGGGTCCCCAGCCAGCTCCGCGCGCGGCGGCAGTGGCACCGCTGGGAAGTACATCGAGTAGTCGCACTGGGACTCCATGGGCGGCGAGGAACCCGGCCAGTCCGGTCCGGTCAGGGGGTGAGCGGGCCAGCACGGGAGACCAGCCCCGGCGGGGAGCGACAGGGCCCGCGGGGCTGGGTCCGCTGAGTTCGGGCACCGGACAGGGGCGGTGCGTGACCCGGCCAGGCGGCCCAGAACGGCAGCCGGGTCCGGAAACCGGGGCAACGAACCCGGAACCCAGACCCGGCGGCTCCGGAACCGCGGTGCCGGGAGAAAAACTGGCGGAAAACCCGGAAACGGAAGGGGCGTGGTTCAGGGGAACCCCGGAATCTGCACGGTGGGACTGTGGGAGAGAGGGCGGGGCTCCGTGCGCTCAAGCTGCTGTGAGGCTGAAGATAATAGATCGAGAGGCTTCGCCGGGAAGCTATATTAAAAGAACCCTTCCTTCCCCGGACCTGTCTGCAAGCCTCTCCAGCGTTCCTCTTTTGTTTTACAAGGATCAAGTGAAAATTTTGTATCATTTATTCATTCAACAAATGCTTCATAGTGAGATGATCACAGCCCAATAACAAATATTTCATAGAAAATATACGTGTCATTCCAGCTCACCATTCCCCGAACATTTTCAGTTTACTCCCATCTTTTGCCCCTCTAGCGGGGCTTAGAGAGGGCCACACATGGATCTACCTCCCTTGGGACAAGAAAGGCGCAATGTGGGTAGGGGAGGGAGACCAGTTGGGATTCCCAGGCAAAGGCTAGGAGACTTGGGGCTTGAGTCAGGGTAAACTTCCATCCCTTGGGAGGGAAGCAGAGAATGCTTCTGGCAGCTTCTTTCTGTGCCCCAATCTGATGTCTGATACCTATGGGGAGGCCAGCCTTGAAGTTTTAAGGGGCAGTGAGACTGTAGGGGGAAACTGCTTGGCATCCAGCTTGTCCTTGTACTGTAGCTCAGGGGTAGCCAGGCGTTCACACTCTTCCTGGTCCTGGGGGTTCAATCCATTCTGAAGGACATAACCCAAAACCTTGGCTGACCCAAACTGGAAGGGGCGGAGCTTCCGGTTGGTGATATATTTGGGGTCCAGAGCCTCACCCCCTACTAGGCAATGATTAGCCAAAGCTTCTCTGCGAGCCCGGAGCTCTGCCACAGCACGCTCCAGCCGTTTCTGGCCGAATTGCTCTATCCGTTTCCACAGACTGCGGTTGAAGTGCACGTAGAGAGCCCAGTCCAGGTTGTTCCAGGCCCTGGCCCTTGCGGTCAACTGCTGGTCTTCAGCACTAAGTCTTCCATTGCTCGCAGCGTTGAGGCCCTGCTCACCTCCAGCCTGGGCGTTGTGCATGAAGCCAACCACGTCATCCAGGCCCCAGCACAGGGCATCTGCCAGTAGAACCAATGACTCATCAAAGTACTCAGCCACCATGACCAGGTCAAAGATGGAATCCAGCCAGGCCAGAGCCCACTGGATGAAGGGAGAGAAGCCTAAATCTAAAGAGGCAGGGCTGGCTGGTTGGCTGTGGCCATCAGCATGGGTAGAAAAAGGCTGGAAGAGAGCCTTGGGATTCAGGATTTGGGCTCGAGGGCCAGTGCCAGAAGGCAGAACATGCAGCTTTAGTGGGCTGCGGTCTTTGGGGAGATCAGGATTCCCTCTGTTAGTCCTCATCTCTGGAGGGAAGGGTAGGCCAAAGTCAAACCATAGCAAGTTTCGGGCATAATGGTCTCCACGGGCCCCAGATTGGTAAAAGCCTCGAGGATTGGCCAGGAAGGCTGCCAAGGATGGTGCCTTGCGGAAGGCTGATGAAGTGGATTTATAGTAGGAAAAGGCAGAGCGGGCCAGAGCTGCTGGGTCTCGAACAATAGAAAAGAAGAAGCTGTCAGAAGGCATGACCTGAAGTACCTGCAGAAGACAGAAAACAGACACAGGGATAAAGACGTGGACCAGACAGAAGGAAGAAATTAAGCAAAGGCTGAGCCTCTGCAGATCCCCCATCCTCCTCGCAGCACTGCTGGGGGGGTGGGGCCTCCAGCTTCCTACACTAGTTGTATGGCCTGGGGCTACATCTTCTAGATTCATTTTTCTCATTTGCAGAATGACAATAATCCTAAATTCTGAGATGATTATGAAGGACACAATAGATAATGTGAAGAAACCCAGAATAGGGCTGAGGAGATAGCTCAATGGTATAAGTGCCTGCCTGGCAAGTGCAAGGACCTGGGTTTGATCCCTGGTACCACATGCTATGCTGGCCCTGGAACCCCAGGTGTACTGTGCTGGCCACCAAAAATGGGTATGGTGGTGCATGCCTGTAATCCCAGTACTGAGGAGGCTGATACAGGAGAATCACTATGAGTCCAAGCTTCGTAGTAAGACCCTGTACCAAATAAATAAATAAATAAATAAATAATTTTTTAAAAAAGAACGAAAGGAAAAGAAACCCAGAACACATGAAGCTCATGGAGAATTTTAATTTCCTTAGACCTTTCTGTCTGACCTGGTCAGTAAAACTTCTAGAAACCAAATCTTACACTCATTTCTCCACCAAAAACCTATTGAATACTTACTCTTAAGATTCTTGGTCACAGCTCCAAGAAAGGAACTGGCCTTGGGCCTCTCCAGGGTGTGAGGAGGGTGTGGTCATTGGTAGGACAGAGTGACAAGGGGTAATGATAGTGCCATCGGAGGCCAGTCCAGGATGGCTACAGGATGAGGCTCTGCTGAGGCTCCTGGACATCCTGAAGAGCAGAAGATACCCTTGGACTAGGGCATTAGGGATCACTGGGCACTTGGAAGAGTGCTTCCCTGAAGACTAGGAGCCATGATTCCACTTCTCAAGCAGGATGGTGAGAGTCAGGCTGAGCCATTCCCTAACACACCCTTACACACTGATCCATGTAAAAGTGTAGCTCCTAGATGCCTGAGGGTTTCTACCTCTGAAATTGGCTTCCATCATTGAATCTATCATGTCTCTGTCACAACATTCTCCAATCTTCTTCACTGACATGGACGTGCTTGAAGAGCAGAGCCTTTGAACTGTCTCACTGATGGCAGAAGAGAACTGGGAAGAGTATAGTCTTTGGTACCAGATGAACCTGAAATAAAAGCCTAATCCTGCTATTTATGAGATCTGATTAAAAATATGGTGAATGTTACATTACTGTGATCTCTCCCCCCCAAGTTACACCCCCTTGCTTTGCACACATTGATCACATCATTCTTGCTGAAGCGGTTCTGGAAGTCCTCTACTGAGTTTTAGTTGTGCTGTCATGGCTGCCTGATGTCCTGAATTAATTCAAAATGTTGATCTCTTCATGGTCATTTTGACTTTGAGGAAGAGCTAGGATTGCAGGGTGTCAGATCTGGCAAATAAGGTGGATGAGGACACAGCATCATATTTTGATGCGCCTGCTTTTCCATTTGGGTGCAGCATTCACCACATTTTTTATTATACCTCATAAAGACACAAAAAAGACTTCTAGAAGTACTTCATAAAGGGTCAGGAATGATGAGATGAGTGGGTTCAAAGTGAGGGGAAGAATTTTGAGGATTCATGGCAGTGTATCTTTTACTGCTATATATAGTTTTTAAAAATATAAACATTCACCATGTATTCTGGTCATACCTCACACTAGTTAGATGATTTTGTGCACATTATTAAACCTTTCAGAGTCTTCATTTATCCACCTGAAAATCTGATTAAGCACTTACCTGGAAGAACGTGGAAGTGCGTGGAGCATGATGGGTGAATGGTGGTGAGCGGGAAGGTCATCATCCAAGCCCACAGGAGAAGCGGACCTCAAAGACCCTTTCATCACCTCTTTCCCACCAGTGGCCCTGCTGCTCATAGATCACCGTCACAGTCCTCATCTGTCTTCAGCTCCAGCTCCAGTGACAGTGTCTTTGCTACCCCCACTGAGGCTCTGCCACCTACGTGTAGTGCACACTCCCCTTCTGACACACAGGTATGTGTGCGCACCAACATGCACCACTAGGTCTTTGCTGATGCTTTGTTCCCTTTAAGAATGCCGGATTCTGTCCTTACTGTAAAGCCCTACTGTCTACCCAGTAGAGAGTAGATGACTACTTTCGCTACAGTTCCAAATACAAAAACATATACATATGCACAAAAGAAGGCTTGAGTTTGGAGTAAATGGACCTGCGTTCAAATCCTAGCCTTGCCAGTTTCTGTTTTTGTTCTGGCAGTACCGGGGATTGGACCAAAGGCCATCACACTGAGTTTGAATCTGTGAGTCTCCTGCCTCTGCCTTCCAGAGTGCTGGGATTACTGTGCTATCACACCAAGCTGAGAAAGCCAGTCATCTAGCTTCCCTGGGACTTTACCTCAATATCTGTATAATAGACACATTGACACTGACTTCCTGGCAAAGCCATGGTAAATATGCAACAAAGTTGTTTCTTCCTTATACATTTTTATTTACTTTTTGAGTGCCTTCTTACAAGATTTCTCAGGTGCCTGGTGTATGCATCTGATATATGTGCTCATCTCTCCCTTAATGACCAAGGCTCTTGAAGGCAGAAGTGGGCCTTCATCTGACTGTTCTGCCTTGCTCCACCTAAGCTTGACGCAGAGCTGACATAGAGTCTGAAAATGTGGTATCTGCCAGGTGTGGTAGTGCACAGCTATAATTCTATAAGTCTGAGAGGGTGAGACAAGAGAATCATAAGTCCAAGCCAGCCAGGCAATTAAAAAACTTGGGGAGAGCCCATCTCAAAATCAGAAAGGATCATGGATATAGCTCAGTAGAGGACCCTGAGTTCAATCCCTAGTATTGAAAAAAAAATCATAGTTTACAATAAACCCCAGATGGAAGAAAGGGGACCCCAGAAACCCTAAATAGGAAAAGGAGCATCAGAAACCTCAGCTAGAAGGGGGAAAGACCTTGGCTCCCAGGCATCCCCAGAGGAAAGGACATCTGCAGGGACAGCAATAGAAAGACCCCACCTTTGTGGCCTCTAAGAGCAACTTGTGGGAGAGGTTGGATGAAGGAACCCTCCTTTGGTGGTCTGGGTCACAAGGCTGAACCCATCTCTTCCCAGTCCCACCTTATGCCCACTGTGCCCCTCACCTCTTTCAGGTTGAATCTCATATGGTGACAGAGGATGTGGAAGGGAGGCTGGGTGCCCCCACCCTGGGGGCGGTAGCCTTTGACTCGAGAGGCCTGGAAAAGTCTCGGGTAGCCGAACTGGTAGCGGGTAGGGAGAGCAAAGCGCAGCCCATGCCGGTCCCCATAGCGATGAAGCAGGTTCAGCACAGAGCTGCTCCCAGATTTATGCGTCTTCAAGAACACGAGTCGCTGCCGGGGTATGCAAGGCGAAGCAGCTGGTCCCAGGGATGGAACCCAAGGTTGTCGGAGCTGCAGCCCCTGGAACCTGGGAAGAGACAGAGGGGTGGGATCCTGTCCCTCAGCAGCAAGTAGAGCAAGTGGCTTCTTATGAAGAAAGGACAGTGTGTATATAGACTCCTCTGAGTCCCCAAGAGTGACAGCTCCAAGTGGGTTAAAGAGGAGCCACTGGGGGAGCACCTATCAGAAGATGGGACAAAATGGAACTCACCTCCTCTGGAAGGGTCCCCCCCAGAGCTGGAGGCCGAATCCAATGGTCATGAAGATTCCCAGGGCCACCCCCAGGCTTCGAGGCCCCCACAGCCGCTTGGTCCTGGCAGGAGACAGAGGGCCCATGTGGCACAGGGAAGGGGGACGCTAGACAGACACAGAGCCAGGGCCAGGAACAGAGGCAGAGACAGCTTGAGACAGCCGTGTAGCCGTGGAAGGCGTGTTTGGAGATCGGGGGGTCATTCCCCAGGCCTCTTCGAAGCCCTGGTTGAGTCTGCCCCTGAGTTAGCAGATTTTTGCCTCTGTCAGCGTCTAGAAGGGAAATGAGGGGGAAGGAAGGGAGTCTAAGGAGAGAGGTAGAACCTTTTCTCCTGCTACAGCTGAGACCTAATTCAGGAAGGGGGGGCCCTAGAGGGTGCTCTCCACACCTGGCCCTAGTAGGTGGCCCCAGGAAGACTCCCCTTGCTGTCAGCATTCTGCTGGTCTCAAGTTCCCCACTTTCAGTTCTCTCTGATGTTCAGTCCCCCATCATGAATGAAACAGCCATGAGAGAGACCAGACCCACAGAACATTGCCAGCTCCCCGGCTTCCTCCTGTGCCCCTCTGTCTGCCACAAACGGAGTTCAAGAATCCCTTCTGTGGCAGGGGCTATGGGGGGGGGTTACTTCAAGGAGGGAACTAGAGTCAAACAGGAACGGGCCCAAGAAGCAGGCAGGAGGAAGGGAGGTTGGGCTTACAGGAGTGACTCTGTAATGAGCACAAGCCACAGCACGTCTAAACCTCAGGGTGACAGGGGCTTGGGGAGATGAGGGAGGTGAAGCTAGTTCCCTGGACACAATCCCCATTCCACTTCCCAAGACAACCAACCATCAGGGCAGTGGAGGAGACTGGGGGTTTACACAGCCAGGAGAAGGGTATGGGGGGAGGAGATAGAGAGAGAGGGAGAAAGAGATAGAGAGACTAAATCTTAGGAAATAGATGTGGAGAAATACATAAACACCAAGATTTGCTGTTCCTTCCCAGGCCTGATATCCCTAAAGAGTTTGGAGCCTGGCTCCACCCCTTCAGATTACAACCAGTAATCAAGGACCAGAGCCCCTCCGACAAGCCTAGACAGCCCCCTTTTTCAATGAGTTAGGGTTGACCCCAGGCAGAAAGAAGCCACACTGGCTACTCAGGGATCCACCCCTCTGGCATCGGCCCCAATTTCTTCCCCCATCAGAGTCCCCAGGATCCAGCTGCAACTCTCCTGAGTTCTTCATCTCTACCCATTCATCTTTATCTCTCACCATAACCCCCATCTCAACCTTCTGTTGTTCACTTCAGTTTTGAGGACTGCTCAGCCTGTCACCAGCTAGCCCTTTGTTGGCCCTCTTCTGGGGTCCTATAAACCCCTCAAGGCTCCTCCCTTAATTCAAGGGTCCCTCCACCAGCACAGCCTCAGCTTCCTTGTCCACTCACCAGGTCACAAAGGGAACAGCAGGGAAATCAGGTCGGGCCCTCCGCCTGTCTCAGCCACCACCCTTTCTGCTCGGCTCAGCTCAACTTTCCCCACAAACTTTCTCGGCACCCAGGCTCCTCCCCTCCCCTCCCTTTGTCTCGCCAGTCCAAGCAGCTGCTTCGGCTTTGATCGCATCTCTGGGTCTCTCCCTCCTGCATCTTTCATTCTCATTGGGGTGCCTGGGCTGCCCTTGGAAGACCCCATTCCCACTCTCCTTTCACTTAGGAATCAATTATACCTTTTCCTCTCAGCTTTCTACGGAACAAAAGAGTCATTCAGAGCACAGAAGAAAGCAAAGGAAAAGAAAAAGAAGAGAGAGCATTGAAAGCAAACATTGTCAGGGTAGCCAGGGGCTGATACGCAGAGGACAGGAACTCCCACCCTGAAGGCTGGGGCAGTGCTGTGATGACGTGGGTAATGCGTGCCTTGTGTTTAAAGCTAATTTTGCAGGCAACAAGGTGCTTCTTTATGCAGCTCCAGTTTCATTTCCATAATGCTCTGTATTTTATGGTGCAAGTTATTTGGCCCTTGTGGGCAACCTGGAAACCAGAGGTCAATCCCTCTGGCCTGACTGGAGTGGGGGTGGGGAGTCCAGAAAAGGCAAGAAGCAGACAGAAACAGCCAATCACAGATCCCCTGGGACTTCAGCAACGATCAAGGACTTGGGAGGGATGATGAAGGCATAGAAAGCCACACACAGGGTCCAATAAATTAACATTTATTTATGACTAAACACTGACTCAAACACAGAAACATGAATGGGAGCTTGTGACAGTTGTTGATGGAAGAGGTCATGAAATAATCCCCTTTTAAAAATTGATTCTGAAAGACCTCAACAGAACCCAGGCCCACTGGGTAATACAGCCTACTCACACACTCCCAGCCCCTGCCCTGTAGCCCATTAGCACCCAACTCTGTCCACTTCTGAGACCAAGTGCCCCACCCTATTACAGTTCCATCCCTCCTCAATTCCAACTTCCTTCAGCCCTTTGGCCCATGCCCCATAGCAACTCTAAAATTCCTCACTTTTCCCCTTATTGGAGCTGAAGACAGTGCTCAGTCTTGGAGGGCTGAAACCACACTTCCTTCTTTCATAAAATAAATAACCTAGTACCTCCTCCCCAGTTACCAAATGAAAAAATAAATATTGTGAACACCCACCCACCCCCAACCCACTGATGGGAATCTCCTAGACTTGGGGCCCCAGCCATTCACCTGCAAAGTCCCTTTTCCACCCTCTCCATAGCCCCTTTGACTCCTCCCACCACAGACACAGCTGAAGGGGGAGGACGTGAAGGGGCCATTACTCCTTCTGATGCTAGGGCTCCCTTCCCATGCTATCGAGGTCCAAGCAGAGCCAGGGCTGAAGAGAAGAGAATGAGGACAGGAGGGCTGTGAAGGGCAACGGATGTTACCCCACTTCTGCTCCGGCCCTGGTTGTAGCGAGCACTGCCACCCCCTCCTTTGCCGCCAGGACCTTCCCTGCGAGGAGGGCGAGGGGGTCTTGGAGGCCGGGCTGGGGGGGCCACCGGTGCTGTCCCAGCCTTCCAGTCGTCTGCGTACTGCTGTCCCCCTCCAGAGCCACTAGCATCCTCATCTACAAGAAGAACAGAGACAGGGTGGGAAGATGTGAGGGGCAAAAAACAAGAAGGAAGAAAGACTGTGATAGAAAAGGGTATATGGAGGGAGATACAGGTAAAAGAGGAGGTGACAGGAAAGCAGGGAGAGAGGAAGCAAGATCCAACAGCAGGCATGATGAGAGAAGGCATTTGGAGACAGGAAAAGAAACAATTAGAAGTGAGAAGAGCCAGATGGGGAGAGAGGATAAACAAGAAAGGAAACAAATACACAGAAGCAGAGAACAGACAGGAGGATGGGTGGGGAGAAGAGACAAAGACCCGGGGACGCCAGGGATTTAGCTCAGCGGCACAGCGCCACCCTGACAAGTGCGAGGTCCACCTTGGGGTATCTGCCATTGTCACCCTGCCAGCTTTCCCACCCTCTTTTCCTGCAACACAGCCCTTTATAAGAAGCTTCTCCACCGTCCTGTAAATTTCTGCACTTCCCACGGCTCCATGCACCCTAGGATAGAGATCCACTCATTCTTTGGTCTTATACCCCTACCTCTGAGTCAGGAGAGCAGGAAAGGCTTAAATGAAGGAGAATGAATAAAGCTAAGAAGCCTGGGGAGCAGAGGGAAATAGGGCCATGAAGCGAGCGGTGCTCGGTGCTTGTGGAGCAGCAGGCACTGGGCTCAGGGGACAATAATGGGCAGACCTCCTGGACAGTAGGTGGAGCTTACGGATAATGGGTGGGACTCGCACCAATGGGCAGAGCTCTCTGTGGAGGGCGGGGGAGGGCGGAGCTCGTGCAGTAGTAGGCGGGGTCTTCGGGATAGTGGGCGGAGCTCACCTGCGTCCCGCATGTCCAGATCCTGGCCCAGTGCAGCAGCCCTCATCCTGGCAGTGGCCGCACGGAGCTGCAGCCGATGGCGACGCGTGAGGATGTCGGGGCCCAAGGCATCCACGTCTAGCTCCGGGTTGTGGAGTTGCTCAGTTGGGGAGGCCCCGACCACAGGCGACAGATACCTACGAGCACAGCGCCAGATGGCTCTGGCTGCCTGCCGCGTCTCCTGGAAGCCCACACGCCCCCCGCCACTGCCCCACTCTCACCGGCCTCGCCCAACGCCAGTCCAGCAGGGTGCCGCTTCCTGCGAGATGTCTGCGGCCATGCGGGAGTCCCCACACACCGTCAGGGGCAGCCCGGCCCAGAAGCCTCGCACCCGGCCCAGCCGCTCACGAAGCTCCCAAACCTGTGCGACAGACGGGGCGGGCCCAGCTACAACGCGACCCTGCGACCCCAGCCTGCCCGGGTACCTCGCCGCACCCGCCACGTACCAGCCGGTGCAGGTTGGTGCCTGCCGCCGTCGTGGGCCGCTCCTCCTCGGCCACTGCCCTCCATGGTCGGCCTGCCTCTTCACGAGGCGCTGGTGCTCTGCGGTGTCGGGCTGGCACCGAATGGGGAGTCCCGCATTCCTGAAACGCCTGTGCAGGTAGCAGACCTTGAGACGGTCAGCCTTGGGGCAGTCAGCCTGCTGGTGACCCACACTGTTCCCAGTCCCACTCTAGATTTTTCTCAGATGCCAAACTGTCCCCCACCCTGGGCCTCACCTCTGCTCTTCCTGCACCTGGGCTTACATTCCACAATGTCCTCCATCTCCCCACCCTTCCCTCCCTCTACCTAGGCTGACAGCGCAGTGTCCCTCCATCCTTGCCTCCCGTACCTTGGCTGACACCTTCACACTGTTTTCCTGCAAATACATCAACCCTTCTGAGATCTTCACCCCAATGGACTCAGCAGCCAGCTCAAAGGAAAAGGGCCCCTGGAGCTTCTCAGCCAGGAGCAGCAGACCATCTTGAAGGAGATGAGGAAGAGAAAAAGGGGTTAAGGTTGTATACTGAACTAGGATTTCCCCACAAATCCTCACCAGGGCTTTAGAAGGAAGCAATGAAGTATTGGAGGAACACCCCCTCCCAAACTGTATTCTCCTCACAAGGCTCTAGACCCCTTGCCAGCTCCCCTCCCCACACAGCCCTCAGCCTTACTGAGGACCCTCTTCCATCCCAGGCTTTCTTGAACCCCCTCACCCAGGTAGCTGCCCCAGTCAGGCTCCAGTCCCTTGCTGCTGAGACAGCCATGGGCCACATTGAGGCAGAAGCCCCGGCAGGGCATAAGTGAGGGAACTCCCCGGCAAAGGGGGCAGCCAGTCAGACGCATCAGAGCCTGCCGGCAGCCTTCAGACACAGGAACCTGAGGGCAGAGAACCGGGCTGTTTTATCTACAAATATGTTGGTTGATCATGGTCAAACCTGCTGCTAGGCACAAAGAGAAGCCAAATATACTACCCAGCCCTACAACCCCAGGCCCATGTGCATCAAGGATTAGTGATTGCAGGACTGCCAGAGCTGAGTGGGTGAAATTCCTGGGGGTCTGGTCATAGATTTTGCTTCATGGGAGGGGTATTACTGGGGGAGGTGTCTGAGGAACGATCAGGGACAAGAGTGAGCCTGTCTTAGGGAGGGAGGGAAGGGATGGTGAGGAGGAAGGAGGTAAAGCTGGGAGATCAGGGACAGGATGGGTGCTGGAGGCCTTCAGCAGCAGGGCAAGAGTCACTGAGAGGTCCTGGGGGACGCAGGAAAGTCAGTACTCCAATCTCAGACCACTATGGAGATGAAGAGGCCCTTAGAGCCTGGAAGAGGCATGAGTCAGAGGGCAGGAGAGGGTCAGGGGTTACAGAAGATCATGGAAAAACATGGTCAGTGGAGACCTGACTCTAGCCTCTCTCTCCCCTCATTTACCCTGGGGGGCCAGCGCCTGGAAGCTGATAGGAGAAGGTCTGTCTTCTTTCAGCTGGCGCCTATCTCTGCCTCACAGGGTCTCTCCCACTTCTACCTCTCCCTCCCTGGGCCCTGTCCACAAGTGGACCCCTTCTAACCTTAAGTGTTTCACTGACCACACTTCTTCCAGTCTCCAGGCCCTGGACAAAGGCCTTGGCAGCCACCAAGGCCCGAGTTATCTGAGGAAGGGAAAGAAGGTGAGGAAAAAAACCACACACACACACACACACACGTTATCAGAGGTCAGTCAAGACTGGGGCCAAGAGACTATACCCAAAGGATGAACTGTGGGGTTTAGGTTTGTGGGCTTATTGTGGAGTGGACAGAGTGTCAGGTGGAATTCAGAGGCAGGTTCAGGGATTTGAAGGAATTACAGTCTAGATGGATTAAGGGGAACTGGGTTTGGGAAAGGCTGAAGGGATTGTGTTGCACAGAGTGTGGAGACAGAGAGATTGTGTACCAAAACCCTGACTTTGAAGCTAGAAGACCAGGGAATGAGGCACAGCTTCACCACTTACTGGAAGTAAAATCTACACCTTTGGGAACCCTAGTTTTCTCATCTATAAAAGAATAGTCATGTATCTCAAAGAATTATGATGACAAATGACATGCTATGAGTGAAAATGCTTCTCAGCTATTATGACTAATTCATGTTTATTTGTCCAGAGGATGCCAAGATGTTAGAATTAGCAGGAATTGGCAGAAAAGTGGCTTGGCTGGGGTGTGAGAGCATATGTGTGTTTGTATAAAACTAAGGCAAAGAAGAGGGGGATATCCCATTAAAGGAGACCAAGGAGCACTAAGTCACAAGCAGGTGACCAATGCTTGAGACAGGAATCACCAGGTTAAAGATGGCTAAGCTGCAGGCTGGGACTGGGGCACAAAAGGTCACTGGTTTGGAGGTGAGTGGTACACAGTTCAGAGGTTACCAGACCAGAGGTGGCTGAAGCTCAAGCCTTGTTACCCCTCCTCACCTGCACGCGGAGGCGACGGGGTGAGTCCCCAAAAGGCTGCAGAGAACCTTCAGTGGTTGAAGTGAGGCGTGTGAGGCAGAGCAGGAAATCAGGGGGGAAGCTGTATTGTGGGTGGAGCAGGGGGAAAGCTCTCTCCAGGAGCTGTGCCCAGAAATCCGACAAGGTGTCATCTAGCCCCTCACCAGACTTCTCATAGTAGTCCCGCAGGCGAGAGAACAGGCCATTGAAGATGAGGGCGTGCTGGGAATACAGGCGGCCATAGGAGTGCGAGAAGAGCTGGGCCAAGGATTGCTGGGATACAGAAAGCATCTCCCGAAAAAACTCTAGCAAAAGCAGGGAGTGGAAGCAGGTGGTGAGGCCAGAGGAAAGAACAGTGAAATGGCAGAGGCAAAAGAGGTTGGGGATGAGGAGAGAAGAGAAGAAAAAAGTGAATTAGAAAATGGGCAATTCTGAGGCTTAGCAGGTAGGGAATTAGGGGTACACAGTCCTGGAAAGAGTCTGGGCAGGGGAGTGGAGATAAGCAGGGGTGGAGGAAGAAGAGGAGACAAGAACTTGCTGGGGTTTTAAGCACGAAAAGAAGTATAAAGTATCTTTGGTGACCCCATGTCCTCACCATTAAACTTTCTGTGCCGGGCAGCCAGTGTGTGAACCAGGAAGGAGCCGCTGTCCTCCACCAAGCCCCGGAAGATGGCCTCAGTCTCCCTGATCAGCTTCTGCTCTGTGTCACTGGAACAGCAGGTGTACTCCTGGGGACAGATCTGGAGGTGCTCACCTGGACAAGGAAAAAGGAAGGAATGGTGGCAAGGGGTATTGTGACATGGTGTCCATCTCCCACTGATCTCTAGGGACTGGCCTATCTCTTCCACCATTCTACTCTCTTTTTCTATTGTTTGCACCCCTTATAGCTACCTGCCTCCTTCTTATTGTCTCTTCAACCAACTCCAAGTCCCCTCTCATTAGCCATGGGATCATTTATTTGATGGCTGCCCTGGGGGCCAAAATTAGGGTGATCAGGGTGTCCTTGGTTGACCCTTCCCAACATCCTACACCCTAGGCCTCTGAGTGACTTGCCTGACAGCTTCAGAACGATAACGAAGGGGGTTTGAAAGGGTGGGGTTACTCAGCAAGAAAGAATTATTATGGAAGGGGCTCCTAGAAATAGCCCTAAGCATCTAGCTATGAAGAAATCACTTAGAGGGGTGCTAATTACTAGAGAGGGATTCCTAGGGTAGAGGCGGAGTAAAAGCTATTATGTGAGCAGGAGGCTTATTGTGATCCTGGTAAGGAAGTTGCAGGAGAAGTGAGATTACTACAGGATGAAAAGATTATTATAACAGTCACTGTAAAAGAGTTATTGTGTGATTC
>NDGN011384229.1:0-21616 GCA_002564285.1 Tympanoctomys barrerae | reverse complement strand
GGAGTGGTGATAGAGGGCATCCTTTTCTTGTACCAGATCTAAGAGTAAAAGATTTCAGTTTTTTCCCTGTTTAGAATTACATAGAGAGAGATTTTTGGATCAAGAGTATATGAAAGAGTAAGGATTCATTTCAAAGAATATTGAAAAGCTGTCAAGTATATTAAGGATATAACAAGTATTGATTCTTCCGACAAAAATTTAAGAAATTCCAGCTAGCAAACCCTTTGATATGGAGATCTGATTAGACAAGACTTAAATCTTGTACAATGAAATATTTACTAAGTATTCTTTTTTGTGTGTTTAAAGCAATTGCATAATTCAAACTAAGGTATTTCAATACAAATATGGATTGAAATCCTTATTTGGATTGTAAATAATTTTGTTCTTTTAGGGCTGGCTAAATAGCTCAGCAGATTAAAGCTCCTGCTTAGACTGATTCAGGGGTCAGGAGTTTGATCCCCAAGCCTGTCATGCTGAGCCAGTGATTGAGAGTGGGCATGGTGGAGCGTAGCTGCAATCTCAACACTTGGGAGGCTGTAAACAGGAAGATCACTATGAGTCCTATCTATGCAGTGAGACCCTATACACCCTGTATACCCTGTCCTAAGATAAAGAAAAAAAATTGCTCTTTTACATAGATGGTGTTCTACTGGCTGAAAATTTCAGGGCATTAGAAGTAGAGACTTCATCAACTTCATGTTTTAGGCATGTAGTGAGTTCTTAGGGACCAGTTGTCATTGATTAGCTTTATAATAAAAGAAAATATAAATGTTAATAATAAAATGAAATACTTACAAAAACATTTTGCCCCAATGCCAGAATCATACTGTGTTGGTTTGAGAGAAGAACTGCTGAGTTAGCTGCTGAGTACTCCTCCACATCCCATCACAGCCAAGCATTAGTGATGGTGTCAAAGACACCGGCTATTATTTATAGGAAACATTCAGTCTAAAAATATTTTCAAATCATCTTCTCTAATCTTGAGTAATTATTGTCTATTTTTATTGATTTTACATTAAATAACTTGCAAACTCTTGCAACAGCATTGTGTAATATTTAAGCACATGGACTATAGCATCATACAGATATGTTTTTAAGATCTAATTCTTCCAGTCCCTACTTTTATTTTCCTTCTAAGCTTTCATTTCTTACTACAAAATTAAAATTACACTTTTATCTTTCTCCTCAGTTGAAATAAATATTAAGTGAGGTCAATAAAATAACATGCTTAAGGCATACCATACACACACACATAAACACACACATGCACACACACACACACACACACACACACACACACACCAAGGCCTTTGTTTCTAGTCCTGCTAGTTCTTAAAATATGTGCTTCCCCTAAGCTATTATGCTCTATCTTCCTATCTATGCTTTTTGTAACTTGTCTGTTTTTCATATTTAAGTTTATTTTCTAGACCACAATATAAGCACAGGTAATTATGTGTTTAATTGTATTTCAAGTCAATAGATGGTTTCTTTAGAAATCATCCACACATCAACAATAAACTATGCCTTATAGCATACAGGATATAACTTATCTCAACCGATATTGTGTATTCTAACATGTAGTAGATGTCTACATGTCTGTGTCATTAACAAGCTCTGTGGTCTTCAAGGTCAAGGACTATGTCTTACATCATTTTACCCAGTGTTTCTCAATATTCTACTGGAGACCTGAGCCACAGAACATTCTCAGCAGTTATTAGAATTTGAGATGAATAGAGGCAGGTATGATTAGGGGAAAGAGAAGTGTTCCACCCTTGTGGATACTCCAAATAAGAATGAGCAGGCACTGAACAGTGAGAAGTATTGTGGACCAGAATACTGTGTCACCATAGCTGCATTTATCCAAGTCTGTGCCCCCCAACCTTGGGCCAGACTACAATCTTAAAGGTTAAATGTAGATGGAAAAGCAAAGCCCATTGCTTTTCCTTCTGAATATTTGGGAGCCTAAGTCTACTTCAAAGATCGCACACTTAGGGGCTGGCCAGATAGCTCAGAGGACTAAAGTGCCTGCTTAGGCAGAGTGCAGCAGCTGGGGTTAAATCCCAGGCATGCCATGTTGGCCCTGCCCCCAGGGTGCGCTGAGATGGCAATTGAGACTGGGTGTGGTGGCGCATGCCTGTAATCCCAGCTCTTGGGAGGCTGAACACAGGAGAATCACAAGTCTGACCTATGTAGTGAGACCCTGGAGAACCCTGTACTAAGTACATTAAAAAAAAAAAAAGATTGGACACTTGATGCTCTCAGAATTCCTCAGAAAATGGTGATCCTGAGCAGTGATTCTGACTTTAACCAGTATTGTTATAACTAACAACATGCAAATGTGCATCCTGGTTCAGTGGTTCAGTTGTTTGAAGATGAGGCATTTCTATTAAGCTTTACTCTTGAGTGACAAGAATTTAACTTATGAGCCATATTAGTCAGGGTCCTCCAGGTAACAAAACAAATGTGATAGATAGATAAGATAGATAGATAGATAGATAGATAGATAGATAGATAGATAGATAGATAGATGATAGACAGATGGATTAGGAGAATTGGCTTACACAATTATGGAGGCTGAAAAGATTCACAAAATGTTGCCTAAAAGACACAAAATCAAGGAAGTTGATAGCCTAGCTCAATTCAAGTCCAAAAGCCTCAGAACCAGAAAAGCCCAGGATATAATTCTCACTCTGAGACCAAAGGTCTGAGCAGCTTTGGGGCCACTTGTTCAAGTTCCAGAATCTAAAGTTTAAAGAAATTGGAATTCTGAATCCACATGTAGGATAGAATGTACATACCCCATTTACAAAATACAAAGCATGAATTTGCCTCTTCTTTATCATTTTGTTCTAGCTGGGATCTCAACATGCTGGGTGAGGAAAGATCTTCCTTACTTACTCCACTGGTTCAAATGCCAAACTCTTCTAGAAATATCTTTACAATAAAGAATTTGTTACCTGCTATTTGAATATTGCTGAAAAAGTAATCATCACATGAACAATATTTAAAAACCAATATATAAAAACTATTTTAACCAAAAATAATTTTTTTAAAGTGCACATATGTGCATATTCATATATGGAAAGAGAGGGCAACTTACAGAAATTTTATTCTCAACTGGTTTTCCCAACTTTGGTTATACTTTAGAAAGAACTGGGAAATTTTTTTAAAATGTGATATTGCATCTACTATTTTTCTATCTCCAACTTATCAATCAGAATGTGGGAAGACTTCTTCTAAGAGATGCTAATGTAAGTCTTGTGTGAAAACCACTGTTTTATCGGCACATCAGTGTCACTTGAAGTCAGGCCCAAGTTACACTGTCATCCTTTGTTACTGGTCCACAACAAAGATGATACTAAAATGGAGAGTGTGTTCTAATCCATTCAAGTTCCTTTAACAGAATACCATAGACTGAGGGAGACAAACCAGTGTAAATGACCAACCCACAACCCTGGAGGCTGGGAAGTGAGAGCCCCGGGCCTGGCTCCCAGGAGGCTCCTTCTTGCTGTGTCCTCACCAGATGAAAGGGGCAAATTCATTGTCTGGAACCTCTTACAGGTGCACTGTGCCCATTCTGGAGGACTTCATCCTCACAATCAAATTATCTCATAAAAACTCCACATTCATAACAAAGTATCTAGAAACTTTATATAATATAACTTTAATTTGTGTTTATGAAATCCAATAATAAAAATGGATGGACTAGTGAAAAAAAATTAAACTCACAAAGGAATATTTTTAATAACTCGACATCCACCTTTGGTAATGAGGATACAATGAATGCCTATTTTAAATTATTAACCTCCTAAAGTTGAAATATTAAGGTCAGTAATAGTGCTCTCAGAGAGAACACTTGGGCAATGGGGTAGCAGAGGGTTAATGACAAAGAGTAGGGTAGGTGGGGTTTAAAACCAGGAACATAGACACTCCAACTTACATAGCTTCCTTACTGTTTAATTACCCTTAAAACACACACTCTCATATAACACGGAAGGTGAGGGCTGAATGAAGTTTTCTGGGTAATGGCTTGAAATGTTTTCCTTATAAGACGTGGTGTTGAGTTACAGCACACAGCGGAGAACTGGGAGGAGAGAAGCTGCAGCCCCAACCCGGCCCCCACCTCTCTTGGGCTCCTAGGAAGGTGGACCTAGGCTCCCAGAGACAGGGCCACTGACATGGTGAGCTGTCCTGTGTGCTGCAATCCCCTGCTCCCAGTTTGACTCAGGTCTCATGTTTACTAGGGTTTAGCCGGGCCAGGCGAGCAGGCACAGATGCTCTGCTGTGCAATGCCACGCAGGCAGGGACTGGCAGGCAGCAGGAGCTGAGCTTCCCCTTGGACTGACTGCTGTTTCCCCACCGAGTTCAGAGCAAGGGGTGATTTCTCTCAACTCTGCTGCTGCTGCTGCTGTTGCTGCTGCTACTTCAACTCTGTCTCCATCCAGGTAAGCAGGCTCAAAGGGAGGGCAGGCTGCAAGGGAAGCCTTTGCACCATGAACAAGATCCGAAAGTTTTTCCGAGGAAGTGGGCGAGTCTTGGCATTTATATTTGCGGCTTCTGTCATCTGGCTGCTCTTTGACATGGCAGCTCTCCGCCTCTCATTCAGTGAGATCAACACTCGGATCCTCAAGGAAGACATTGTGCGGAGGGATCAGATAGGATTCAGAGTTCAGGCAGACCAAGTGAAGATCCTTTCCAGCAGCATCAAAGAGATGAGGCCTTTCCCAGGGGCACTTGGCCAGAGGGTGTGGGGTCAAAAGAACTTTAGAAAGATTGACCAGGGTGTGCTTGAAATGAGGGATGATTTGGACCAAGCCCAGAGAGAAAGAAAAATGCAGAGCACCCTGGTAAGGGGCAAAGCCATGCCTTTGTGGCACCCTGCACATCGGCAGACTCCCATGGAGACTTTGACCAAGCAGAAGATAGAGGTGAGAGACCACAAACCAAAAGCCTCTTCTCTTCAAATGACACCAAAGCAAACAGTTCAGGGGGCTCAGAAAACCCCATTCATACCAGCAAGAACTGCACTGGCCAAAATATCAGGACACAAAGGACCTGTCAGTACAAAGCAAGAAGCCCTGAGGTCTCATAATCTCAGCAGTGACGCATCAAAACAAATAGCTGAGAGGGACCTCAATGTGACCATTGATCTTAGAACTCACAAAACGAAGCAGCAGTCACAGGCAGTAGCAGATAAGAGGACACACCCTGCCAGCCCACCAGTGCCAAACTCAGAGAAAGCCACAGCCTTAAATAAAACTAAGACTCAGAGCAAAGAACTATATGCAAATAAACACAAAGTCCATCAGGGTCTTCCTTTTTTCAAGTTCATCACTGACTCAAATGGCTTAAGGAGGCCATCTGTGAGAAGCTTGCCAAAGGATGCTGGTGCCAAAGCAACTCTTAAGAATGAACTCAATTTCTCTGAAAGCCATGTTGTGATTGTAACCAAGGAGGAGGAACTAAACACAGACACCAAAGTGATGTCCAACTCTAAAATCAAAACTATATTTCCTGAAATATTAGACAAAAGCCAAGGAAAACAAATTTCCAGGATTAGAAGCATAGCATCTTTCCCCTCACCTGCTTTACAGAAAGCACCAGCATCTCAAGCAGGACACAAACTAGATGAAGGGCTTAGGCCAACAAGAATTAATTTAACTGCTAAGGCACAGCCTACAGAACACAGACCAAGTCATACAGAAGTCTTTTTGCCTGAAGACCAAGGGATGCACCATGTATTAAGAATAGATGTGACACTTTCTCCTCGGGATCCCAAAGCTCTGGGTCAGTTTGGACGTCCTGTCAGTGTTCCTCCTGGAAAAGAAAAGGAGGCAGAAAGAAAGTGGAAGGAAGGAAACTTCAATGTCTACCTTAGCGATATGATCCCAGTGGACAGAGCCATTGAAGACACAAGACCTGCTGGGTAAGACCCATTTCTCTCCTCTTTCCTGAGTCTCAACTACTTTGACGTTTATATAGAGAAGATTTATTTTGAAATAATTTTGCATCAATTCTGACCAAGTAAAGAATTAAAGCAGTATTAGTTGCTAGATCCTATCCAAATGTTCTATCCAATGTTCCATTGCATTTCCTTCCCTTTGGGGCAGAATGCTTGCCTAGCATGTGCAGTCCCCCACACTTGCCTAGCATGTACAAGGCCCTGTGTTCAATCCCCTATACTACCCAAAAAGGTCCCTTGCTTTTGTAGTGTTAACTGTTCTGAGTGAGCCGGTAGATGAATTCCCTAAAGGCATGAGGTGGCATGCATGGCTCAAATTAATGGCCAGGGTGCTCAGAAGTTATATTCTGCTCCCAAAGTAGGTAGTGCTAAAGCTGCCCCATGGGCCTCCAGGAATAGTCCTTGTAACAATTAAATTCCTGTATTTCCACCATCAGAAGGTCAACCAAATCACAGATGCTTGATCTGGTTTAAATATAATTTTGTTTCTAGCTTTTCTAGCCCACTCCGAAGTGAGGGCACACTGTAGCCATATTTTCACTGCTCATTAATTGATCCTTCAACTCCAAGTGTACTTTGATTTTCACATCCCTGAGCCAAACAATGATTGCCTGGACTATATTCATTAGTGAAAGGAGCCTCTTCATTATAATGTCAGCTATGATGAAGCCATTTTCAACCTCTTAGCTCCTGGCAAACAGCTATTAGCTGTTAGAGACTAACTGCCCATTTAGAACAAGCACTGCACCTTTTGCACTCCTCACCTCGGTGTACAGCCATGATGAAAACACAGAATAGCCACAGGTGGGGAAACTGAGGCTCTGTGCCTGTGATTGTGGAATGAGTAATAACTGAAGAGAAGTACTTCAAATCCACACTCAGAATTACGCTAACACTCTCCCTCCTCTTGTTTATCCCTCAAGAATGAGCTTCAAAATTATATTGGCCCAGAACTAATCTGCAACCCTGTATTTCATAGGATTACATGCACTCTTTTAGACAGAAAATGCAAGGGCATGCAGCAGTCACTTAAGCAGGTTTGTCTGAAAAAGCCATTAATGGCCAGGCAGACTCTAGTGGGTTTGGGAAAGAATCACACCCAGCACAGAAGCAGGAGCTCAGCTCGAACTGAGCAAAGGCCAGTGTGTGAAGCCACAGCAAAGCAGTCCTCATGTGATGGCTCCCAGGGCTCGTTAGGTTATTTTAATTTGGTCTGTGGAAGTGAAACCCTAAAGCCCAGAAACAGTTAATGCTTAATTTTTTGGATCAATTTTGTATACTTATATCTAGGAATCCGGTCATCTGAACAACTACTTTGAAAATAACAATATGCATTTTAACTACTATTGCTAATTTCCTATTATCTGGTTTCAGAGTTCTATATAGTTTTTAATTTTGTTTTAATTTTTGTTATCTTTAAAATAAAAAACCCTGAAACACACTAAAATGTTATATAAAATTATCTTCATACTGTGTATACAAGACATACATTACAAAAAGAATTTCAGGTTTTAAAAAAGTCTCGTCTTGAGGAAGGTCTCATTCTGGCATCTCTGTTCCGCTCTGTAGACCTGGACCCCTGTCTCAGAACTTAGGACAAACTCTCTTGATTCTTTTGTAGCTTCATTCATATATATTGAAATCTAATAGACTGTTTCTTCCCATGTTATTTTCAAATTTGTCTGTTTCTTTTACTTCTTCTGTTTGTTTAGTAATCTTTACCTAAAGTAACAAAAAAATTTCCTATGATTTTTATGAGAACTATGTTAGACATGCATATCGTTTAGAAAACAATCCATCTTTTTACAATGTTGAGACTTTCAACCCATGAACAGGCATGTGTCTCCATTCATTTAAATACTGTATGTGTTTCATCAATGTTTTATAGCTTTCATGTATAAATTCTAATTTCAAGTACTATTATGTATTAATTTTGATGTGGACTATTGGCATTGTATTGAGTCATATTAAATAAAATTAAAATTTTAAATTTACATTTTTTTACCTACAATAAAATAATTACAGTCAGACTTTGTCCTCTGGAGGGGCTTGTCCAAGTGGGCAAAACTGCAGCGTGACCCTGCGGTGGCCAGTCAGAGAGCACGCAGTCCGCACCCCTCCCTCTTCTCACACAACCCACCTTGGCTAAATAGAGGTCCATTCCCTCCAGATATGCTGCCTGCCAGCTGCTTGGTTGTACCCCCAGGACAGAGGGGTTGTGGGGCTCCCCAAAGCCTGTGTTGCCCTCTCGTTCCATTCTTCTTTGAAGGAAGATAAAAGATTGTTTGTTTTTACCCAAACATTTTGATGAGAAATACATTTAAATTATGTATTTGATGGATAAATATTGAAAGAAAATATAAGCTAAAAGTATTTTATTCATCAAACAGGAAAGATTTGAAGTTTTGCTCTTTGATTTTGTTTGAAGTCTTGCTAAGAAAGTACTTAGATGCCTTACAACAATACGTACAGTAAGATTTTTAAAGATAACAGATTTTAAAATTCAGCATAAGGAGAAAACTGTAATGTGATACAATCATAAAATGTATGTGGGGAGGAGTAAAACAGCAGCTTACAGATCTGTAAAGCACAGGAGGATGCCCGGTCTTAGCGTGGGCTTAGCGTGGGCTACAGCGCTGCCCGCAGCAACCTTGTGTGTGCGAGGTCTCTGCTGTCCTTTGCATCCCCTCATATCCACCACGCCGTTTTACAGTTAATCAACACAGTATTGAGCTGTTCACTGAATATAGATTGACAAAAGATAACATAGATTTCACGTATTCATTTAAGCTCAATTCCCTTCAGTAAAGGTAATAACTAGTTACTAGTTAGTAACTTCTTGTGGATGAATTAGCTGGTATTCTAGGACAAGACTAATGTTAATTAGAGGAGCAAAGTAGAGGTACTAGGTCAGCTTCTCCTACCTTAGTTCTAGAATCAGACTCTTACGAGGTATTTAAATTTTTTTTTTTTTTTATTGTTGGCCGGCTCACGCTGCCTTAAGGGCAGGTCTGGTAAGGCCTGGGAAGCTGGGGATTGAACTGCAGTTGTCTGCTCCAGATTGGGTTTGCCCCAGCAAGCACTTAAACAGCTGAACTAACCCGCAAGCCCCCCAAGACTCCTACAAATCTGCCTTTTTCTTTTCCCACTCAAGTCTTAGAGAACCATTTGTAAAACATTGATATGCAATTTCAAGGTCTTTTCAAAAACACAAGTGCTCCCTCCACCATTAGTGTGGCTCACATTACCTTTTCCACTGGTGCCCATGCCTCTTCCTCCTGGCCTGGACCTTCAGCAGGAAGCACAAGGGGCACCAGGGCCTTGACAGCCAAGAGCCTTTTCTGCACATCATGTTCATCACCATCCCCTGAAGCTCTTATTAGCTGGGCTCTCATGCCACCTGCCTGTACTCCACATTGGTGTGGCCCTCACCACTTTCTACCACACATGCTAATCCAGCATTGTTCTTAATCCAACCATAGCCTCACCTCCCCCCACCACCATGGCTTGGCTGTGGCCTCTAAATTCCAGCACCCTTAATCTACGCAACCTCTCTCAGGCTACAACCCTTGGTGCAAGCTGCACTGACCAGTGCCTCGAGCACCTGCTCTCCCTTCTCAGTGAAATCATACACTTCTTCAGGAAGCTGCTTTTAACTTCATTTCACATTCACTTACCACTGGGAATGATGCTGTGTACTCCAGAGACACAGGTATATCACAAGGATTTAAAGTGTGTTTCTTTGTTTATTTATTTACTTATTTATTTATTTATGTATTGTATTTTAGTACAGGGTCTACAAGGTCTCACTGTGTAGCTCGGATTTGTAGTGATTATCCTGTTTTCAGCCTCCCAAGTGCTGGGATAACAGGCGTGCGCCACCACCCCCAATCTCAATCACCATCACCGGCTCAGCATGCCCCAGAGGAATGGTCAGCGTGGCAGGCCAGATTTCGAACCCCAGTCCCTGTATCTGCCTAAGCAGGCACTTTAATCTGCTGAGCTATCTGGCCCACCCTAGCTACTGTGTGTTTACCTGAAATGATTTTTGGAAAATTATTCCTACTGTAAAAGAATAACAGAGATAGCAATTAAAATAAACATTGTAATAAATCTAAAATTAATGCTTACATCCTGATTTTCCATTTCAAATATGAGGAATCTATCAGCATCTAGTTTTAGGTAACTATATCCTGCTTAACACTGTGATTTATTAATTGATTCATGTTTGTTCATATTTTGTCATTGCTTTCACTTTTAATCGTGAAGTTTTGCTTTTAAAGAATGGGAATCTCTTTAGTTCTGGCTTTTAATTTTAATGTTCGCCATTCAAGAGAGGGAAATCTCTTTATTTAAAAGAATATTTTACATCAGTAGGTAAAATATAATCTCATCTTCACCTAGAATGTTTGCCTGTAAAATACACTTAAATTTAAATGCTTTTTTGACAATCATTTTAAATTCCATATTTAATATTTTTATAAGGAACTAATCTTTTCTGTTCTTATGCTTAATTATTGAAGTTCAGTTTCATCAGCTACACACTGGCATACAAATTTTTGCTGAAATATAACCTTATCTTCTAAAAATATAAGGCAGCTCTACTTGGAAAAATCAATCTTTTGACCAGTAGCTGTCATTAACATGGGACTCCCAAAAGGAACTTCAGAGCATACTTCCTGAATCTGAGTTTAGAAAAAAATGACTCAGGAATGTGTGCTGCCAGCATTCAGTTTTTAAAGTACCAGAAGAATGTGTGTTAGTTGGACGTGATGTTATGAGATTCCTGGTTTAATGCCTTGCTTCTCCTAGATAACCCTGGCAAGCCCTTACGGAAAGCAAATAAAATACCTCCTTGCTCTCTTACTGCAGAGTTGGCGGCATTAATCTGTAATTTGGGTCTTCCCTGCCCAGCTAAGGGCAGTACTCTTGCGGCCCACAGCCCTGGGCGCTTGCCACAAGCAGCCTAAATTACTGAAGAGAAAGCGAAACTCTTAGGAATTTTCATTTTAACTCTACTAAGGTAAAAACTCAGAACTAATGAGTTAGTAAAGGAGGAAGAAAGGATGAGGCCAAAGACCTAGAAGAGAAAAATAGAAACTGAGTATGTGACTCTTCATCCACATTCTAGTCTTCTTAAAGTTTAACTGAGAGAGAGAGAAGAGAATTTAATGTCAAATGAAATTCAAAGCTTTTATTTTACGTGGGATGACTTTTAATTAATGAAATAAGAATGCCTTGTGATTGATAGTGATTTGAAAATATTATCTAAAATTGTTTGGGGGAGCCATGAAATTTTTCTGAGAAAACAATCCAAAGGAAGGAAAAGTCTCACAGGATGGATTTAAAAGGGTTATTTCTTACCACACTTGCAACACAGTGGTGTCTTTTGATAGTGTGTATGTGTGTGTGTGTGTGAGAGAGAGAGAGAGAGAGAGAGAGCACACGTGCATGCCTGCAAATACATGTAATTGTGAACATATGCGTTTGAATGTTAGAATTTCTGTTCTGTTTCACTAAAAAGACATGCGCAAAAACAAGAAATAAAAGGGAAAATTGTTTCAAAAGTACAAGCATCATCATAACATAATAAAGGTGAAATGTGGACAAACGATGATTACTGAGCCTTTACGTACATTTTTGTCACATTCCCCCTATAACTAGACAAACAACAAAAAGAAGGATGAGAAAAGTGTTGTAAAAAAAGCTCTACTGCTAGTTTGAGAAACAGAAATGGTCCAATGCTGCCTAGTTAAGGTGGAGCTAATAAATATAATAGAAAAGCAAATTGCTCGATTACCTAAATGCTACTAGAGTTCTAGAAGCATTCGGGGAGAGAGTAGTAAATATACAACTTTGAACACCTATTTACACAGCTTCTTCGCATATCTACCCAGGACCCAATTTAACCATGAGCCTAATTTGATCAGATTCTTTTTGTAATATTGTTGCCCTAGGTCCTCCTTTCCTACTAGAAAATAACTTTCTACTGGGTTATTCTGCCTGACCCATTCAGAACAACATTACTCAGGAAGAGAAAAACTTTTTTTACTCAAGGGTCAAAAATTCACAGAAAATAGTAATAATTAAAGGCTGTGTTTAATTATTTGCTTTCAAAAATGAAGGAGGTTTCTATGGTTCCCAGAAAACATCCATATTACATCAACCTGGAATATCTTCTGAGTTAGTCCTGCCTCTAAAATGTTGATAGAGATGGGTGAGAATCAGGAACCAAGAAAGCAAGTATATTTATAAAGACCTCTCCTATCTGCACTGTTACTTGCTCTTGGAAATAGTTCCTCCAGATCGATAATGTCATCATCGCAGATCTATCCAGAGGGAAAATGCTGAAGACAGAGAAAGCTCTGTTTCAGGTTGTGGGTAGTCCAATGCTGGCAGCTCATTTCATTCCATTCAGTATTTGTTCACTGCCTACCATAAAGAGGCACACCAGGCCCAGCAGCCAGCCCTCTTCATCCCCCATTCATGGTACCTAATTTGATCCTTAAAACTCCACCAAACTAGGTAGATCAAATGGACCAGAAAGTGAAGTAGTTTTCCTGAGCTCTCACAGCACACAAGACATGGGGCTGATCCCAATCTTTAATCTTCTGGTCCTTGTTCTTTGGCTCGTTCTCTCCCTACCCCCAAGTTACTTGTGGTTCATGGTGAGTAGCACCCCATCCACCTCCTATTGGCTTGCCAGGGCTCTCTGCATAAAAGGAACTCCTCCTATGGTGACTCACACAAAAAGATTATTTATGTTCCAGGCAATATGTGTCTTTCTACATAGATTGTGTGTGTGTGTGTGTGTGTGTGTGTGTACACACACTCTATCCAGTCCTTCCATCAACACTGAAACAGTCTTTCCCAAAGATTCTATAAATGGGAATGACGAGGTTGCAAAAGAACAGCAACCCAACATTAGCACTGAGGTTCAAAAGAATATTTCCTTTTTAATTCAGGTGTTCTTTCCACAGCCTACAATTTTCCTTTCCTTTGTTTCCTTATAATCATATGACTTTTGGAGAAAATTTAAAGCAACTCTCTTTCCTACACATAAATCACAGGTAAATTCAGCTAAAGTTGCATGGAAAATCGGAAAACTAAAATCTATATAAAGACTCAAAAGTGGGGAACCTAGTTCTTTATGTTAAGAGAAGGAGTAAGGGAGGCAGTGATTCACCAGGGTAACACACAGGAAGAAACAGCATGGACCCTCACCCAGAACTCTTTCTACTGCATCTACCACCTCCTGCACCTCCAACCCCCTCACAATTTCATCTTCTCAGAACAGATTGAGTAAGTGCTGAATATTAATGATAGTAGTTTAGATTTTTGAGTTTGAGTCTCACATGCACATGGACACCCCTCTCTTAGTACCCACAGCGTCAGCTGGCAAAGGCCTTTGGCGTTGAGGAGATGAGTTTGACTTAAAGTTCTTAGCAGCAAGGTGACTTAAACTGAGTGTTAAGGAGAATCTATCCTAGAAAGATCAAAACACAAAAGTAGGTGTTTTATATAATATATCCTCCTATCAGTAAGAGGCAAAAAGAAAAAAAAATCCTTAATAATTCTAAGGTCTCAGGGAAAGGCTGCGATTCCAGGCAGAGCTCCTCTGCTGGATGCTTCATGCCCTGATGCTCTGGAAGATACCAGAGCGTGGGGAGTGAAGGCCCCTGAAGACTCCCCACAAGGCTGTAGTTGAATTGCAAATAGAAGCTAAGAAAATATTCTCCCGACCTTCTGTTCAAACCTGTGAAGACTGAGACTTGACCCACATAGTACATTTCCACTGTGTTGGAATAAAATGAAAAATTCATAACCATAAAAGAATGTTATCGTTCCCCCAATCTACTGATTTGAAACCTTTATTTCATAGGCTACATTCAAATCAGGTTAGTGACTGAGCATTCAGTGCACAGAAGCTGAGAGGGTGAAACATATTCCTTTCTGAGTCTCTCGATAAAAGGTTGAGCACTTAGATTCAGATTTAAAAAAATGCCTCGGAAAAGGGCAGTGTGCCCAGGCAAAATGTGTGCATTTGCATTGTAGGTGACTGTAGGTTGTCACATGGGCTTTCACCATGAAGTACCCTAAGTATTCTGTATCCACTCATTTCATCAAATCTTCACAGCCATTCCATGATGCAGGCATTAGAATATTCATTCCAAAAATGAAGAGACTGAGGGTTTAGAAGGTGAAGGGACTTGCCCCCAGGCAAGAGGCAAGTAAGTGCCCTTTAGTTCCTCATCATCTTTCTCAATGCCAGAGTAGTCTGTCCTACCGCAGTTGCGTCCCAGTATTGTTTGTTTCCAGTATGGAAACTAGATGAAATTGACAACTGTCAGTACAAATGATCGATGCAGAGGATGACGCTAGTAGAATACTTTCTGATCTGACCCACTGTGCCCAGGAACAAAACATTCATATTAGATACCTAGAAACATGCCTGACCTATTGGCAGTGCTCAAAATCAGCCTCATAACTATTAGTGTGAGCTGACAACTGAGGCACCCAAATCAAGACACTCTCTGAAACTGTATGTGAAATCTCTGGCATCTTGTTAGTGCCCCACTTTGTCATCTGTTAAGACTGCTTCTTAAAAGGCACTAGCAAGGTCTGTAGCATATCATCTTCCAGGGTTTTTCTTCAATGTGATTCTTTAAACAGGTCAATAATTGGCATGTGAACTGCTTACTTGTTGGCAATATCTAGCAGACCCTTTCATGACCTACTTATATGGGTTTCTGCTGGTGAAATTAAGGAATCGTGAAACCTCCAGGGAACGGAGGGTCAGATATTTGATGAGAGCTCTTCCCACTTCTAATCCCAGACTGGCTATCATTATACGTGTTAGAACTTCCTTCTAAAACAGACCAAAATGCTGCTGATTCACAGTGTACAAAAATCCATCTGTATGGACCCATTTGATTAACTCTAACCAATGTATTTGATTTTGTGCCTCTATGTTTCTAAATCAAATGCAATTTTAACCATAAAGTAATGCTCAGGATTTCACAGCTAGTCTTGTTGGTTCATGCGAAATGCAGGCAGCTGACCTTTGCTTTTTAGAACTGATTTGTTTTTTCTCAGCACCAAATGTTGAAAGAACATTTAAGTGTGAAATGTACATTTCTCATTAATTTGTGTTATAAAATTAGAGACATGAAGTCACAGGAAGTCGCTGCTGTCTTCCATTTGCTTCCCTCCTTCAGGCTGTGGCATTCCTTACATTTCCTGCCCTTTCCCCACTCTAGGCTTGTAATGGGACATTTAACTACTGTGCTTTCCCAATCCCTTACCAAGGATTGGGTTCCTTGGCCGGCCTGCTATGGTGACTCCTTTTGGACTACTCCAATATTTGCTTCACCTCCTCCTACTCTGAGGTCTCCAGGCACTAGTGGAACATACATATTAATAGTCTTTAAAAACCTGGCAGCCATAGTTTCAGGAAAATGCTCATTGCCCCTCACAAATCTTATGTGTAACTGGATAGCATTCTCTCCAACTGCAGTATTAACTTTCAATCTCCATTCTCCTCAATCCCTATACTATCACATTAGCAAAGAAGCTGTCCACAGTGTGAGCTCCAAAGTTATTGTTTTTAGTATCTCATCCCCTACTCATAACATTATCCCCATATGCTATCACCTTTTATCGTTCTGTGTCTAAGAGAAATATCTCTTCTTTCACTAAAGAAGCTTGAAATTTAAACTCTGTTCTATCTATTCATTTTTCCATCTACTCAATATGTATTTAATCAAATGCTTATTATTTGCAACTGAAGAAGTTTGTTTGTATGGGGAAATAAAAGGCAGATTTGACCCAGACTCAAACAATTCTGAATCCAGAAGATAAGTGAAATGTATAAAAGAATGCTATGACAGAAATGTTGGTGACTGTCATGGGAATAATATAACAACTAAAGTTTTATAAAGTAGCCAAAGGAAACCTTTTGTGTGGTAACATTATGTAAACTAATACCTAAATGGAAAAAGGAAGCCAGCCATGAAGGTACTATGAAGGTACAAAAATACTAAAAGTTAAGAAACAGCAAAAGAAGGTGAGGTGAAGTGTGTAAGTCAAAGATGAAATGACTCCAACTGGAAAATAGGTGGGCAGGGAAGTTTCATGGCATAATAATAATATTTGGCTTTCTTTTTTTTTTTTTTTACTTCACCCAGGAGAAATGTAGTCAATTCCCCTACTGCTGGGACAAATTACCTTACACCCACAATACAAAGGAGGAGAGCTTTATTCTGGATTCAGTCCATAGTCAGCTGATTGTCATGCAAAACGTCACAGCCCAAAGATGTAGTATAACAAAACCTCTTAGCTCATGATGACCAAGAAGCAGAGGCAGGGAACAGTCCCAGACAGGAAGTGGCCAAGATGGTTGAATCTGGTTATTTAGTATCCAAGAACATGCCTCCAAGACCCACCTAGACACATGCAGAACAGTGTTTCACTAGTCTCTTGGACATTCCTTAATCCAGTCAAATTAACAGGTGTTGATTAATGGTCACAGACTGACTTAAAGATCTTAAGCAGTAAATGGGGTGAATACTGGAAAGAGTGAAAATAGAGCCCTGTCAGGAAACTGTAACAATAGTCCTGGACAAAGAGGCAACATCTCAACTAGGGATGCCACCACAAGAGTGTACTGTTGGAGTTGAGATGTGTGCTGAAAGTACAATGAGCAGGAAGTGGCAGATTGGTTTTATTTCTGCATCAAAAAGAGGAGGAAGTCTAGAATGGAATCCATGTTGCTGTTAACAAGTTGGCTGACAATGTCATTAAAAGGGGAATTGCTGAACAATGCACTAGGGTTAGTAAGATAAAAAATGAAAAATGTTGCTTAAGATGCTTGCTCCTTGCTTGCTTGTTTGCTTTCTTTCTTTTTACATAGTTAGTGCAGGGTCTCACTACACAGGTCCTCCTGTTTCCACCTCCCCAGTGCTAGGTTTACAGGTTTGCACCACTAAGCCTAGTTTCAGTGGCCAGCTTGGTGCTTCCAGGGTTCTGGGGCCAGCATGGCATGCAGTGCCAAGGATTGAACCCAGGACCCTGTGCTTTCCAGGCAAGGGGTTAGACTGCTGAGCTATCTTCCCATCCTCAACTTTATGTTTAAGGTGTCCATGAAGCACACAGGAGAGATTTGAGTACGTTGTGGATGTATAAATCTAATTTCAGGAGAAGTATCACCTAGATATAAATTAAAAAGGTATAACCACGTTACAGTTGGAAGTATGGATAGGATCCTATGGTGAAATATAACATAGAAGAAAATGAAATACAAGATCCTGTTCTGATAATCTGGTTAGAGATAATGAAAAAGAGACAAAAACTAAGACATTGAAGGGGAAGGCCAGTGAGTCAAAAGTAGGAATATATAACATCTCATGGGACCTGAAAGAAAACAGAGAATGGGTGAAGAAGACTAGACTATCAACTCTACTTACTCTTTCCCTGAAGCTCAGAAATAGGATTCTGTCCCTTTCTATTACAGAGAGAGAAGAGACAAGGATAAAAAGCTGCCTTTAGTTCCACCCTTCTTCCTGCCCATGTCCTTGCTTTCCTCATTTTCTCCTAAAATAAAGTACAAAATGCTGTCCCTTTCTACATCTGCCTCTGGCTCCTTATGCAATGCTGTGTAGCCTTCCCACATCCTCCTTAGGAAGCATAATTTTCATCACTCTACTTTTTGATTTTCAGTACCAAAGACTCTGAGAATTGAACTCTAACTTAGAGATTTCTTGACTTACAAAAGAAGTTTAAGAGTTCATGCTTGTCTACATCCAAAATTTCCCTTCAAACATTGAGTGTCACACAACCAAATGTAATTTTTCCATTTCATAAATCAGACACACACGTGCAAACATCATATTGTCTCCTTAGTGTGAGAATCTGAAAGAGAAAAGTGGAATCTGAACGGTACAATAGATACTGGCAAAGGCAATGAATGTATTCAAAAGAAAAGAGTTACTGAGTTGAGGAGAAGAACAGGAAAGGCAGAGGGGGGAAGAGATTTATATACGTATGTAAGCAGGATGGTTTGGACAACTGTACTGTGCACTTCTGCTGTCTATGGAAAGAAGCAGTTAATGCTTAATTTGTTTTGTCTCCTGTTTTAATTGTTTCTGCTTTTTCTCTTCTTAATTTCTTATACATTTCTTTCTTTTTTTCTTTCTTCCAATTTTGTATGTATATACCTGGTAATATGAATAACTGATTGGTAGACAGCACTGCATTACAACAAATACGTGAAATTTGTATTTGTTAAGTGAAATTCTTTAATACTATTTTGTATTCTCTTTAAAAAATAAAAAAATGATAATTTTTCTATTTTATACTCAGAAATCTTTATATTTATGCTTTTAGCTATTTATTTCTAAAACTGTGCCAATATTGTGTCACAATTTGATATTACTAATTAATACCTTCATAAATTTGAACACATAAACTGATAAACTTCAAAGAAACCCCAAAATGTGATAAAGAAAAGGAAAGAAAAAGAAAAGAGAGAGAGAAATATATATATATATATATATATATATATATATATATATCAGAATTTGCAAATAAAGAACATGCATATTTAGCTGAGAATACCAAGCTAAGTGTTGCAGGTATGCCCTGGTACCTTCTCCTTGTTCATAGTAAACTGTGAGAGGGAAGGGAGATAAAATGGGAAAAAAGCACTTTTAAGCAATATTTTTAATAATCTATTACAGCAGCAGTATGAAATTACTACAGTCTCTAGATAAGCATGATACCATCTCATATCCAGAAATGCCAATTTATGTATGTTCTGCCTACAATAAAGATTTGGCAGCATTTTCTGTTATCATTAAATACCCGATCAATAGATATTTATTTTGATTTTTACAGTATTTTAAAAAGCAGGACATGTTATCTCCCCTGAATTTGTTTTTAAGGATTAGTCATAAATAATAAGAAAAATAAATTAATTTTACCCTAGACCTCAAGTTCTCAAACAGGCCTATCAGTGACGCATGCATCATCCTTTTTCTTGGATTGGGTTTGCTTTGTTTTTTAAGACATAAATTTCTTGGTCTTATTTCTGAACTGATTAACTGAGGTTGACAATTGGATGCACATGATTTCCAACCCCTTACCATTTATTGTGATAACCCACTAATTTCAGAAAAACCATTGAAATCACAGAGCACAGCTGAGTTTTCACCCCATTTGCTGTGCAGATATATATTAGGTAATTTTTTTTTCAGAACTGGAGGATTGAACTCAGGCCCTTGAGCTTGCCAGGGAAGCACTTATTCCATTGATCCATCTCCCTGGCTCCAATTAGGTAAATTTTATATAAAACATTGATTCTATTTCACAAGTAGATTTTTAATCTGCTTTATAGTTGGTGAGTCAGTGTTGAAGGAAGTTATACAAATTCTCCAAGCCAGTAATTAGAAAGACCTGACATTTGAGTAAGTATTTACTTGATTTCAAAACTTGTAATCCAAGAATCAGCATCAAACAATGGAGTCAGCATAGAACACTTGCTCTTATCATGTTCCCATACACATTTTTGCTAGATAAACAATGCTGGGAGACTTGTTTAACTTTTCATATTTCATTTGCTCTATTTGAGAAAGTGTATGATAAGTGTCTCTCGAGTAATCATTATGAATATTGAATTAACTTGTGCACAATAATACTTTGCCAACTGTACTTACAGTGCCATGCACATGAGATTGATTTCACTGCAGGATTTAACTCTTACCTCTGTCTTAATTGTTCAGTAAGCAAAATAAGCCATGTTATTTGACAGAAGCGTCAGAGCTCACAAGTGCCACGTCTACTGTCGGCTGTTTCTATTCTTGTAGACTGAAGACTTCCTGAGCGGTTACTTTTGGAGCCAGACGGGACTGTAGCTCTGCTGCAGGCTGGACAGTCCCAGCTGTGCCGTTTACTAAAAGTAGAATCATGAACTAGTTTCCCCATGGTTTTGGTCAGTCATCTGTAAGATACCAGTGGCTTGAGATTTAAATTACAATAAAGCATAATTCTTACAGTGTTTTTTTTTATTATATTGTGTTAGCAGGAAAAGACACACCCTCTGTGAGGCTGCTCTGGCACTGCCTTGGGACAGTAGCACAGGCACAAGGCAGAAGAACGCCCACTGCGCAGACGCACAGCAGAGCATGGGAAAGCCCAGGACCAATTTCTCCCATTTGTATCCTGACCCCCACTTAGCTTTACTCTCCTTTCTAGGTCAGCAAAATGACTTCAGCTATGGCTACTCTGCAGCATGGTCACAATAAGGGGCCTCCAGAAGGGCAGGGATGCTGGAGAGCATTTAATTGCTTGCCCCATCTACAATGTGCCAGAAGTGCATTCAGAGTAGAAGAAAGGATGTCTCTTTTGGCACATGCCAGTGAGCGGTTATGAGGGCAACCATCAATTATTTAGTTACATTAAATAACTTAGAATGTTCTCTTCTGCCAGTTTAACAAGGACAACAATGGCTGCCACTGAATGAATTACTGAGTCAGAAATTATGCTGGACCTTTTCTTTGGGTTATCAGTAGCTGCAGAATTCTGAACGAACCACACTTCATATTGTACCTGAGGAGTTGAGGCACAGAAAATTAGGTAAAGTAAGGATTTGAGAAATCTAGGTGGTTGGACTGAAGTGGAGTCTGAACACCTGTAAAACCCCAATCCTAAGGCTGCAGTATGCTGTCTCCAGTGGAAGCACTTTTGTCTAGCACTGTTAGTCTTTCTATCAAGTACCATTTCTGATGATGAGAAACAGAAAATGAGGAGGGCAGGCAGAAAAGACAAACAGGTAGATGACTGTGTGTGTGTGTGTGTGTGTGTGTGTGTGTACAGTGATACTTTGTGACTTTTCCAGCCATGCCATGGATCTCACTGATATATCTCTTATGCTATCCTCATGTTTTGGCCCAGGTGTGCAGAGCAGCTAGTTCACAATCAGCTCCCAACCACCAGCATCATCATGTGCTTTGTGGATGAGGTGTGGTCCACTCTCCTGAGGTCTGTTCACAGTGTTCTCAACCGCTCCCCGCCACACCTCATCAAGGAGATTCTACTAGTAGATGACTTCAGCACCAAAGGTGAGAAAATCACACAGCTTTTGTCCTAAAATGTCAGCATTTGGCAGAGGGCAGTTTTAATTTTGATGGAAAAATATATGCTAATCCAATGAAACATACACATTGAAAAATGGAGTCTTAGAAACATGGGTCTTACTATCCACAGGAAATAAAAGTCATCGAAAGCCTTATCAAACTAGCTGTCTTCTACTTCCATTAAGCCGTGACTTTCTTGCCATGTGGGAATAATTTTTATAAAGATAGCTTCTTGCAGATGGGAATTTTGAGATAAGTGAGTCCAGAAAACATTTCTTATAATTCCACATGTCTTTTTCATGAAATCTATGAAATAAAGGCCCCACAATTAATAGAATACTTTTCCAATTGTAATGGCTAGATTGCGCTTTGTGGAGTCACAGAATGGACTCCTATAGCTTCTTCCTCAACAGCAAGGAAGACTGTATGTTTGTTTAAGAGTGGAGAAGCAGGGCTGGTGAGATGGCTCAGTGGTCTAAAGCATCTACTTAGAACAAGTTAAGCTAAGCAAAGCACAGGGACC
>NDGN011384209.1:0-10261 GCA_002564285.1 Tympanoctomys barrerae | reverse complement strand
CCCCGCTCGGCGCCCCGCCCCGCCTGACTCCTAGTCGCGGTCTGGTCGGCTTGATCCTGGCTTGCCTTACAGCTCTTCGGACTTCCGGGCTGGGAGCTTCGGTGACTACCGCGTCATGGGCACCGCTTCGTCGCTAGTGAGCCCGACGGGCGGGGAAGTGATTGAGGACACGTACGGGGCTGGCGGCGGCGAGGCCTGCGAGATCCCGGTGGAGGTGAAGCCCAAGGCCCGCCTGCTGCGCAGCTCGTTCCGCCGCGGTGCGGCGGCGGCGGGAGCCGGGCCCGGGTCTCTTCCCCGCGCGGCGGGCGCAGCCGGGCTGCTGGGCGCCAGCTTCAAGTCCACGGGCTCCTCGGTGCCCGAGCTGGAGTACGCGGCCGAGTACGAGCGGCTCAAAAAGGAGTACGAGATCTTCCGGGTCAGCAAGAACCAGGAGTTGTTGTCTATGGGCCGCCGCGAGGCCAAGCTGGACACGGAGAACAAGCGGCTGCGGGCCGAGCTGCAGGTAGCTAGCTGGGCGACTCGCCCTCGCCTTCCACCCTGGCCCCTTTCCAAGTCAAGTTCTGCACAGAGTTGCGCGGAAACTGGCCCTCATTTTTGAGGGATCGTTGTTTTCTGAGTCTCAACTTTTTATCAGCTCCCCTTCATTTTCAGTTTTGGATTGAAACGTGTCATTCAGACACGTTGGTACTGTGAGTTGGAGCATCGGGAACCCGCAGATGCTGCTTCCCAGAAAGTAGACTCGTTAGCTGGAGGCTGCACTGACAGCTGCTGGCGACCTCCTAGCGCTGAATTTCTCCCTGCCCCGACCCCCTGGGGCGTACAGACCTCCATGGTGGGGCTGAAGGCTCAGTTTCTTTCTGAAGCACAACTATAGGGCTTCAGTGATCTTGACATGAATTATTCTGGAAGCCTCCTGTTTTCACATCTTACCTTCTGTGGCCGAAAACCCTCCTTAAGAGTAGTCAAATTCCCGTAGTCCATTTGGCTAGTTCACTCAGAGCCCTTACCATATTGTAGTAACTCCTAAGGTAGCATATGAACAGTAGGTTGCTTTACTGCGAGCAGAATTCTGAGACTGTATGCTAGTGTTTTCGGGGCCCCGGTGGGATTTGTGTCGTTTGTTACTCCTCTTCTCTACTTGGGAGACTTCTAGAGAGACAAGAGTTCCTAGGCTCATCAAGGTAGGAGTTAAAATAACACACCTCTGACTCATTTATGTAGAAGAAAGAAGCCACCTTTCTAGCGAGGGTAGTCTGCTAGTTAGCATTCTTAACCTCCTTTACTCTTTTTTATGTAGTTAACGTGTTATCTGGGAAGATTTTCTTACCAGCAGTCTGTCATCAGTTAATTCCCATGTTCTGGATTTCATACTCCATATACCTGATTTCGTGTGTCCAGGTCATTGGACAAAGAGAAAAGGCCAGCGGAGTGTGATAGAGCGTGCCTATAGTCCCAGCATTATGGAAGGCTGAAACAGGAAGATTACAAGTTTGGGTCCATTATGAGCAATTTATCAAAACTTGTCTCAAAAAGGATGTAGTCTGTGCAAACGCCCTGGGTTCACTTTCCAGTGCCAAGAAAAGAAATGGCCAAACCAAACAGACACAGAGTGCGGAGAGAGTTGACCAACATCACAGTCCCAGATTACTCCTGTTACCAACCCTGGTTCCAATGCGTTGGTTCCTTTCTCACGTAGGCAGCGTGAAAGAAACACACATAGGGATTTCATTCAGAAGGTCAGACATTCAATGGAGGTCTGCCGTGTATCGAGCACTGTGACTGCCTCCAGGGACGGTAAGGTGACAAAGACATGGTACCAAGAAGTACACAGACTCCCAGAATTAATTACCCTTGAATTAATGAAATTCAAAGTAAACTTTCCACATTGTCTTTTTCTTCTCTTTGAGATAGAAAAACTGAGATACAGGGAAGTTTAAGAGCTGAACAGTATTTCAAAGAAGTATCAGTTCTTATCAGTTCTTATTGAAACTTTAGCATTTAAGATGGTTCTTTTGCTATAGTACAGTTATGTTTGCATGTTTCCTGTTATGTGATTGAGTAAAGTGGCAATATGCAGTTGAGAATGGACAGAATAGTAGATTACTAAAATTTCAGTACACATGTGTAAGGATATAAAATTTGGAAGAAAGTTTTATTAAACAATAATAAGGCGAATTATTCCAGGCGCTTCAGAAAACATACCAGAAGATTCTTCGGGAAAAAGAAAGTGCTTTAGAAGCAAAATACCAAGCAATGGAGAGAGCGGCTACTTTTGAACATGACAGAGATAAAGTTAAAAGGCAGTTCAAGGTAATTTTTACGGTTTTACCCTTGGAGCAACACAAAAATTATATTTTACAAGTTCATTTAATACTGTGATCAGTGAGTAGAATAATGTAGCATTCATGTAAAGTTCTAAGAACTAGAGTAAAACACTGCTTACACTTTTGAGTTGAACGAACTTGAGATAGTTTCAAAGAAAAGATGTAAAAGTGAACATTCTAGTAGAACTTTTCGGGAAAAAAAGGGAGTGTTATGTGTGGAAATCTTTTTGAAATATTTGGTGATGCTGTGTGTAAAAGAGCACTCCTGAGAAGGAGAGAGGTAAAAATTCGCTAAATACCACATCGTGCCCGTGACGGTCCCTGGCCACACACATCCATCCGGCCAGAATCCCAGAGGGTTCCAGTTGGGAACAGTACGAGTCAGTTTCTGGGATATTCATCCTACAGAGGAGGAGATGGATGAATATAATTGTATGAGTGAAAAATGTTGCTCTTAAAAGTTTATTGCACAATTTTATCATTATGGAAAAGGACTCAAAATTCTCCTTTAAAAAAGATTTTTAGGGAAACCAAAGAAAACGAAATTCAGGACTTATTGAGAGCTAAGCGAGAGCTGGAGAGCAAACTACAGAGGCTGCAGGCTCAAGGGATCCAAGTATTTGATCCTGGAGAGTCGGATTCAGATGACAACTGTACGGACGTTACTGGTAAATTTATTTTCTGTTTTTATAGTGTACTGAGCAGTAGTGGTATCGCTCAGCATAGCTGTAGTGATGTCGTAGAGCCCACTCTGGATTCTGCTTTGTTGTCTTTCACTTCTCTGTCTCGTGGCTGTTTGGTTACCGCCTCTCCTCAAAATATATGATGTAGCAGGCTCAGGTTCCTTCTGTCGTGTTGCTCAGCCAACCTGAATCCATAGCTCTTCTTTGTGGTCTAAGACAGCTGTGCCAGGACCCACCATCACACCTGCATTGTAACCGGGGATCACAGGAAGGGGAGAACACGTTGCTGTCCTGGAAAGCACAGCTTGAAAGATAGGCAGATCTCTTCTGCTTACATGCCCTTGTCCAGTACTATATCTAGCAAGATCGGAAAGTATAGTCAATAGCAAGGCAGACATGTGTCCAAATGAAACGGGAGCTTCTGTTAATTGAGCCAGAGCAAAATGGATATTTTTGTTTTGTTTTGTTTTGTTTTGTTTTGCGGTACTGGGGCTTCTCCCTGGCCCCAAAATGAATATTGAAGTTACTATTGTCTTCAGCCTTAGCCACCCTTTAGAATACTGGCATTGTATCACGGATAGGCTTCCATTTGTAGTTTTGTGAGCTGTTTGAGAAGCTTTATACTTTGTCATCAAGTGTACAAAGTATATTTTCCTAGCAATAAAGAAGAGCCTGAAATCACAGAATGAAAATGTTCAGCATATTCTTTAAGAAAGTGAAGTCTGACTAAACTGAAAACAGGAAAAGATTCTGTATGCAGAAGAAAAGTTCAATCGCTTTACAAGGCAGTGTCATGATTTCTTACAAAATGACACACTTTGGAGTAAAATATGGTAACTGCTCACCTTTTTTAACTTTTTATTTTAGTCCCATTGTAATTGATTTTTATTGGGAATGTATCCTGGGATGTTCATTCTTTGAGAAAAAGATAAAGTGATTATTAGTCGCCAGGAGTACCTGAAAAAAAAAATGCCTTTATGCTGTCACATTGATCTTCATGGTTGTTTCGGTATTAGTATGTTCAAATGTGCAGTGTTTCCGAGCGAGTTAATTGTTTTGGCAAGTTCACAAAAACAATGCTCTCTTCTAGGTCTTTCTTCATCATAGTTTGATTTAAAGCTGAGGAAATGCCCAAGGGAAAGTCCTCACTTGAGATTCAGAAAGCTACAAATAGTAAACTTAGTTTTGTCAGAGATGTATGCCAAAGCAACAGTCCACTTACAGTTAGCCCAGGATGCCACATGTACATAACCTGACACGTATGAGTTATTAGACGGTCATGTATTATAAATCGATGCAAATGTTAATTTTATGGTACTAGGAAGTTGAAAAAATGCACTCCCTGTGCAGAAAGCTTACATGCTAATAGATTAAAAGGATTAATTATTAATGCATGAGGAGCAATCTATCTTAAGTTCTTTCCTTTTCTTTTTCTTTTTTTTTTTCTTTTTTTTTTTTTTTTTGGTACTGGGGATTGAACCCAGGACCTTGTGCTTGCCAGGCAGGTGCTTCTTCTGAGCTCTCTCCCTGGCTCCCTTTTCTTAAAATCTTAATCATACTTAAGATAGAGTTAGAAATGGTTCTTATAACTTTATGTGAGCGTTTTTAGCTGCTCTATTACTTTAATTCCTTTGCCTTTTATACTCTTGTTGCTTCTTTCCTTTTTTAATCCCCTCTTTGAGTTTGAGATGATCACCAGAATGATGTTCATCAGACAGACCCTTGTAAATTGTCAAAAATGGGTGGCAGAGTACTTTTAAAATTACTAAATATTTCTTGAATTTATAATATCGTATTTTTAACATGAGAAACCCTGCTGAATATTTGTGATATGTGTTTGGACATTCAGTAAGATACAAATCTCTTGCTCTAACAGCTTCTGGAACCCAGTGTGAATACTGGGCTGGTGGTGCCTTGGGCAGCGAGCCCTCCCTGGGGAGCATGATGCAGCTGCAGCAGTCCTTCCGAGGCCCGGAGTTGGCGCACAGTTCTGTCGATGTAGAAGGGCCCTTTGCAAATGTCAACAGAGGTGACGCATGCCGCTTGCCAGTTCCCTGCCTGGTGGTAGTGACTTGACATTCTATAATCTTGTGTTAGGCAAGCTTTCAGCAGCAGCACTTGCAGTTTGCATTCTGGGTTCCTTCCATGGACACACCATTGTGTGCTGATGCCGTAGCTGAGCAAGAGTGACAAGATTACAAATTAATGTGGGATCAGATGCCAGCCAGCCTGACCAACCAGGTTCTAGCACATGTGTGTCTGCTCTGAATTTGCAGGTGCTTTGGTTGAGCAGCAAGCATTTGATGTAGATAAGGTTTTAGTTTTTCTCTCTGCTTCTTTGACAGTGTTAAAGGTTAGAGCATATCAGGGAAAACAGTAAAAGAGACCTGTTAGATTGTATGGTAATTCCAATCCAAAGACTTTGCTCATTAATTTTATATGTTGTTCAGTATGCTCTAACATCTGTTCAGAATTTCAGTATCAGCATAGACTTAAGAAGTTGTAAGTTCCTTTACTGTTTCTTAAAACTGGAAGTTATTTTTCTGTTAGTAAAATGAAAATCATTTCTTAAATTGTGCATTTTATTTAGGCAAGTACATATTTAAATTTTCATTTCAACCACATGTGATGGCACATACCTGGACTCCTAGCACTTTGGGAGGCTGAAGCAGGAAGATGATTCCAAGCTTATAGCCTGGACTACATAGTGAGACAAAACAAAACAAAAGTTTTATTCTCCCCAAACTAGTGAAAGACTGATGATTTTCATATTATGCTCTTCTTAAACCTCCCTGAATCTCGTTCAAGAGAAAGCAGGTAAAACAGTAGATTATCCTAAGAATGTTGACTCCTTCTGGGTCAACATGGGTCGGGTAGTTCTGTGACATTTGACTACTGAGACTCCAGGGAAGACCATGGGTAACAGTTGCTGCTTCAAATTCCAGAACAGAGTTAGACACTAGAGAATGGATTCCCTTCTATACTATTTTAGAAGCTATGTCAGTATAAACACATGAGCCCAAATTTCATGTATAAGTGTGTTGTTAGGCTGTTTTGCAGTCTTGTCCCGTGTGTTCTGGTGATTTTTCATGAACTTACAGAAATTTTGTTTTCAGATGACTGGGATGTCGCTGTAGCTAGCTTGCTGCAGGTTACGCCCTTGTTTTCCCAGTCTCTGTGGAGCAACACTGTCAGATGTTACCTCATTTACACAGACGAAACCCAGACTGAAGTGGATCTTTTCCTGAAGGTGAGGATATTTATAAATTCCATTTTCACTGCTTTAAAATGTAAGTTTATTTTCTATCATATTCAGGTTCCTGTTGCATCTAAACCATGCAGTTTACTACTGACTAGATGACACATCTTTAAAAAATCAGAAGTATCTTGAGCTGCTTTCAAGAGAAAATCTTGTTTACTGTTATTTTCTGTAAATAAGATAGAAAGTGAGCTAAAGTGTTTTGTGTTCTTTCTGAGGGCAGCTAAAACACAAGATTCTAACTAATTCGAGTTGGTTTTGGATATCAAATTAAGGTGTTGGAACTTTATGTTTTTAAATATTTCATTGCATATTGTACAAAAAGTTTATGACCTTACCAATCAAGACCTACTTTAGCTATCATGGCCAGTTTTGTCCTTCAGACTGTTCCTGGTCAAGCTTTTTTAAAGCTTTCCAGGCAGCCTGTGGAATTCTTCTAAGTCAGGATCAGCTGACAGTAGCCTGTAGGCTGAATCTGGCCTGTTGCCTGGTTTCCTATAGCCCACAGCTGATACTGATTTTCATATTTTAAATGGTTGAGGGGAAAAAAACACCTAGAAAAATAATATTTTATAACATGTAAAAATTATATTAAATTCAAATTTTGATGACTATAAATAAAGCCTTATTGGAACATTGTTAGGCCCATTCACATGTATGTATATGTGTGTGTGTGTGTGTGTGTGACATATACAAGTAATATGTCTATGGTTGCACTACAGAACATTTCAATAGCAGAGTCAGTTATGACAGAAATCAAATAGACTGCAAAGGCCTTTGCTAAAACAATCAATTTGTTTTTGGGTTTTTTTTTTTTTTTTTTTTTTTTAGGGAAGGGTCTACAGGGTGTGCAGGGTCTCACTACTAGATTGGGTTCATAGTGATCCGCCTGTTCACAGCCTCCCAAGAGCTGGGATTACAGCTGTGTGCCACCACACCCAGTCTCAATTGCCTTCTCAGTGAGCCCTGGGGGTGGGGCCAGCATGGCAGGCCAGGGATCAAACCCCCAGCCCCTGCACCTGCACCTGCACCTGCTTATAGGCACTTTAATCCACTGAGCTATTTGGCCGGCCCTTAAAACAGCCAATTTGTTAAGCAGTTATTTTTGTAAAGATATTTGCCATTAGACCCTTCATAGAAACAGCTTGCTACTACTGTTCCAAGTGAATTTTAAATAAACGTGCATGTCACAAGCTAAATCCACTATATTAATATCTTTGATATTAATTCATTTAGCTTTCCTTTGTGATACTTCTTAATTTTGATTAAAAAGGTAAAACAAGGACATTCTAAGGGTAGTACTAAATTCTTACAGAACAATCATTATTATTTAGTAATTTAATTTATTATGGACCAACATATTTTTACCAGATATATGTCTGTTCTGGTGTCCTAATATATCATGGTGGAAGTTTTCTGCAATATATAGATCTATGGATCTTTTTATTTGAGGGTTTTGCATTTCGTGGTTTGTTTGTTTTTCCTTCCGAGACCGAGTTTTGCTGTTATACAGGATGGCCTGGAACTTCTGTGTAGCCCAGGCTGTTCTCCCACTTGTGGAAAGCCTCCTGCCTCAGCTTCTGGAGAGCTGGGATTATAGGCATGCACCACCACACCCTGCAAGAGCTACATTTTTGAACTCTGTAGAATAAAAAACCTCAAATAATTTACAATGGATAGTAGCAAAAACAAATACTTTGCAAAGCAATATAGTCTTAATACTTTCTCCTGTTGTTAGGATTATAAAATGGATCATTTTCTCAGCTGGAAAATAGCCATGCTTTAAGTGACTATTATTTTTTGGGTGAGAGAAGTGAGCCTTTTTTTTTTTTTTTCTCTTTAAAATGTGTTTACTTAAAATTTTCTATATTGGAAAATATCCAATACAACCTGTTCTAAAGTTTAGCTTTTAAAGTTGTATGGCTCTTACTATAACTATAGTTAACTACAATGTGCTTTTATATAATTTAATTTGTTTTTAGGACTATTCACCTAAACTTAAAAGAATGTGTGAGACAATGGGATATTTTTTCCACGCTATTTATTTTCCAATAGATGTTGAAAATCAGTATCTCACTATAAGAAAATGGGAAATTGAGAAGAGTTCCTTAGTTATTTTATTCATTCATTCAACTTTACCAAGGTAAGCTTTTAAAAAATATCTATAATTTACTGTTGGCATTTGCTGTAAATAGAATTGAGATTACCAAATGAACTTCAAAGAGGAGTTCTAATACTGTTCTAGTAATAAAAACAATACATGAATCCAGGCATGGTGACACACACCTAGATTCCCTGTGTTCTGGGAGGCTGACGCAAGAGGATTATAAGTTTGAGCCCAGCCTCAGAAACTTAGCAAGACCCTATTTTAAAAAATAAAAAAGGGGTGGAGATGTAACTCAATGCAAAGACCCTGATTGCAAGCTTTGTTACTAAAAAACAGAAAAAAAAAAAAAGATAGTGTGTAAAATTCAATAATTTCTATGTCATGCTTAAATAAAATAATGAATTAAATTTTTTAGACTGTGGGAATTGTTTATAGGTCATATAATTAGCATCATTATTATAAAGACCATTTTAATCAGAAATAGGTCAAGTTGTTTGTTTGTTTGTAATGTATTTTTTTGGCGGAACTGGGGATTGAACTCAGTCCCTGGTGCTTGCCAGGCAAGTACTTATTCTACTGAGCCATCTCCCCAGCCCAAGTTGTTTGGTTTTGTAAATAAAGTTTACTTGAAACAAATTCATGGGCTGCCCAGATAGCTCAATGGACTAAGACTGGTAAACACATTGTCAGAGCACAGTGGCCAGGGTTCAATCCCAGGTGTGCTGTGCCAACCCCATTCCCAGGGTACACAGAGACCATGACTGAGATTAGGAGTGGTGGCGGATCACTATGAGTCCGAACTACGTAGTGAGACCCTGTGGACCCTGTACTAAAATACATTAAAAAAAAATTGATGTTCCTTTGCTGATACGTTCTTTCTGGCTGCTTTCATAGAACAAGATGTAGGCGTGATATCTTGGCCAAACAATATTAGCACAAACCTTTCTATTCAAGGAACTAATAGAAACTAGCCATATAACTATCTTTACTAATTTGTGTATAAATACATTTTTTCTTTTTTACTTTCTTCCTTTCCCCTTTCCCCCATCACAGTTTTTCTTTTCTTTTGAAGAGTGTCTCATGAATTCACAATATCTTTTGTACATTTTGGATCTTATTTTCTCATTCAGTTTCTCACACGAGTAACAATATAGTGTTTCCATATGTGGGTCTGATTTATTTCACTTATGATATGGTCTCAAGTTGCATTCATCTATCTATAAATGGATGTTTACAGCAACTTATCCTTCTTTATAACTGAATGGTACTCCAAATATCACCTTTTTTATCCATTCCTCAGTTGATGGGCACTTGGGTTGTTTCCAAGATTTAGCTATTACAAATTGTGCTGCCATAAACTTGGGTTCACATATACTGCTGTGTTATGATGTTTTTAATTCTTCTGGGAAGCTACCCAAAAGGGGAATAGCTGGGTCGAATGAGACCTCTAATCATAGTGTTAAAAGGATACTCCACAACAATTTCCACAGTGGTTGCACCAATCTACATTCCTACCAAAAGTGGAGAAATGTTCTTTTTCTTCAGGCCCCTCCAGCATTTGTTATTGGTTGATTTCTTGAAGATAGCCATTCTTTCTGGGATGAGATGGAATCACAGTGTTGTTCTAATTTGCATATCTGGAATGACCAGTCCAATGTTGAACTTTTTTTTTTTTTTGGAACTGGAGATTGAACTCAGGCCCTCGCGCTTGCCAGTGAAGCGCTTATTCTACCGAGCCATCTCCCCACCCCCATATATTTATATAGTTGTTTGCTGTTTGTACTTTTTCATTTTAGAGGTGTGTATTCATCTCAGATGCTCATTTTTGGATTGGGTCTTTGATTTTGGAGAACCTGATTTTATTCTTTTTTTTTTTTTTTTTTTTTGG